>NQII01000357.1:636770-664350 GCA_002778355.1 Clitarchus hookeri
GGATTTTCCACCACGAACCCGTGTGGACCATTATGCTCCGGTCCAGAGCAGGCAGTTGGCGGGGGTATTGATATTCTCGTAATTTACGGACGTTTTATGTGATTTTCCCGGGTAATTTTCGGGTTGGGTTCCCGAGGGACAGACAGAGACGCAGTTCGCCCCGGCATAATAAATAACTATTGGGGAAGATAGGCCGGGAGATGTCGGGATGCTGTCTAGCGCACGCCGCTCGGGTTTTACGGCCGGCCTGAACGTTTTTCAGGGTTGACTGTAAACGCCCCGTGAAGAAACAAGTGCTCGGTGGGGTTTTACTGCGGGGATGTGCGGGCCTGGAAAAGTCTCCGCGCAACAACAAGGGGGGGCCTTCGCGTCCCAGCTGAACCGGCGGGCGTGGCTTCCGTCACTTTGAGATCTTCGGACGTCGCTGGCTCCCCCTCTGATATGCGCGTCCTTCGAAGGCGACCCTCCGCGACGTTGATTCCACGCTGCTCCAGCGACTCGTATCAGAATGATTGCCGCAGGAGGGCGACGCTGATGCCCTACACTAGCGTCATCGAAAATACCGCACTCACTAGACGTGGATCAGAGTATCGAGTTGTCACTTTCTATCTGATATACACAAAAAAAATGTAATTTCACAAAAAAAAATTGGAAACTAGTTATTAAGACAGTTTTAAGTAAATACGGGTAAATTTTATAGGTGTCCGTATTACTGAAATAATGTTTATGTAGTTCTACAAATCCTTGTACAAGTACAAATTCAACAGGTTTACAAACAAAAATTTTTTGTTCGGTTTGCAAACATTTTTTTTCTGTGTACCAACTTATAACAGGTAGGCCCCTACTGTAAACGTGTACCCTGCCGAACGATCAGTTTAACATTCGCCATACATGTGTGATAAATTATAAACAACCCTTTGGCAGGTTTTTAAAACCGAAACACTGACAAGACAACAGTAGGTGCCACCCTGCAGTAAAAAAGCATAAGTTTTTGTTACAAAGTAGAGAACAAAATTAAAAGTAGTTAAAAGCTGTGCATTTTTATTCAGACAAGCTCATATCTAGCCTACGAAATTAATTTTCAAGCACAAAATGAATGTGTAGTATTTAAATGAGCTTAATCATATTTTTAGATGGAGTGGTGAGTTTGGTGCTACGATTGTACAATATTTACTTTCCCTCCTTCTCACCACCAACACAGATTCCATTGCAAATAAGGAGGACATCGTAAAGCCCCTGTCACACTGTCAAATTTTTCCGTCCAACTGCTTCCAATAAGTTTGGTCAAATAAAGTTGAACAATTGTGACGTCATCGAAACGTATAAACGCTGCCACATTTGTCTCAAAAAGTTGAATAGCTTAAATTTCCTTCAAATATTAGAAGATTAGACCGGTTCTAAAATTTATTTCAAAACGTTAGATGGCTTAAATTTCCTTCAGACATTTGGAAATTCAACCGGTTCTAAAATTTCTTTGGTGTTTGACGGGTTCAGAAAATCAGAATCATGCACGACAAAAATGAACGTCATGAAACTTCTAAATAACGAAAAGTTGCTGGAAACGAAATAGTTTATGAAGGTAATTAATTTATGTAGATGCTGTCTGAGCACGTATGCTATTTTAAGTAAATATTACACATAAAGAACTTGGAGACATTAAATTTTATTGTGCAGTAAACATCTCTAATAAAAAAAATTTGTAATTTAGTATAGAAAAGAAAATAAATCACAACATTTGTTACATTTCTTCCTGCAATGGACTGCATGGAAACACAGCAGCATTATCTCAGTACGAAAATAGTTTTTAAATAAAAATTCAGATTAGATACTTCCAGTAAAAAAATTTAACAGTGTGACACATTTTCAAAAACCTTCAAGGTTATTTGATAAAAATTTTTCGAAGGAAAATTTTATGGCCTCATTTCGTCTTCAAATATTATTGTCAAATATATTTGAAGACGAAAAATGTAACGGTGTGACAGGGACTTAAAGTACCAATGCCGTTTATTTCTCCCTTGCGTACTCTTTAGACTGTGTGAGACTTGATCCTTTATAGCGTTGCCAGCAGTACGGTATTGTGCCGCATTTGCAGTACCCTGCCTTTGAAATAATTATCCCGTATGGACAGAAAACGGGACGTCACATATCCCGCATTTCTGACTTGTTTGAAAATAAACATAATACTAATAGACACGGTGTATGAAATTTACCACTACCGCGATAACAGGTACGTTTATCCATGTTCTAACCTTTGGGTGTCCAACATAATTTTGCGGCGTGCCAGGTCAAGCATGTTTGTAACCATAGCGGGCCAAAAGAAATACCCAATAGCAAAGTGAGCTTTAAAATATTAATAAATGTAAATAAAACGGAATTTTTTATATTATGCAATATGGATAATTTATTAAAAAGAAAACCTTAGTTTTACAATGCTTACACTTAAATAAATCAAAACCAATCTAATGAGATACCTGACATTTTTTTTGTTTACTCAGGGAATCTATGTCAGCTGATATTTTAGATGTGGCTATGCGCAGAATGCCTGTAAGATGGATGTCTGATAATGATGATCTTGTTTTGGATTTGTTGTGTTTCATGCGGGAAAAAAGCTGTTCACAAGTATATGTACTACCAAATAAGGAAATTTGTTGAAGAGCTAATTTGGTCATGTTTGGGTATTGTTTTTGGTCAACATACTTTTTGTAAAATTCAACCAACCCATTCGGAAGACAACCATCGTATGCGGTTTTTAGAAGAGAATTGCTTTGTATTTCAATCAATTCCAACTGTAGGTTTAGCCTGGCGCTTTCAACTTCAACATCAAAGGGATTTTGGAAGACTTTCATGGTGGGCAGTTGTAATTTGAAGTCTGCGAATCTCTCATCAAACTCATTCCTCAACCTCTGCAGTAATGATGCGTACTTGCCTAACTCCAACGTCTCTTGGTTTCTTGAAGACAAGGTCTCCCAATGAGCCAACTGCTTTTGTTCCAGCTGTTTCTCCAATAATAGGAGCTTCTTTGTGAAAGCTTGAACATGTTCATATAACTGCGTACATAGTTGATCTTTTCCTTGCAGTTTTAGATTAAGATCAGAGAGGTATTTAGTTATGTCTACCAGGAAAGCCAGATCAGCCAACCACTGCTCATCAGTTAAAAAACTAAATTCTTGGTCTTTATTTTCAAGAAAAGTTTTTATTTCATCAAGCAACGAATAGAATCGCTTCAGTGTGGTTGCTCTGCTGAGCCAGCGAATGCGACTAAAGTACACTATGTCTTCGTGATCTGAACCTACGTCAGATAGAAAAGCTTGGAACTGTCTGTGATTGAGTCCTCTTGCGCGTATGAAATTAACGGTCCGCACTACTTTATCCATCACGTGCTTCAGTTCAAGAACTTTTGAACATAGCTGTTCTTGATGAATAATACAATGGTGCTGGATAAACATGTGTTTGGTGCTCTTCCGCAGTAAAGCCACAAAACCATTTACTCTTCCTGTCATTGCTGGTGCACCGTCTGTAGTAATGCCGCAAAGGTTTTCGATTTGAAGTTCATATTTTTCTATGCAACTCTTTACTTGTTCGTAGATATCTTTTCCTGTCGTTGTATCTTTCATTGGACGCAAATCAAGTAATTCCTCGACAACGGTATAGTCTTCTGTCACTCCTCTCACGAAAACTGCCAACTGCGCCGTATCCGACATATCAGTACTTTCGTCGAGAGCGAAACTGTAAAAAACGCATTTCTTCAATTGTGTTTTTAAAGATGATTCAATATCTATGGCCATGTCATCAATTCTTCTTGCTATGGTTTGATGTGACAAGCTTATATTTTTAGCTACTGCTTTCTGCTCCGGACACGCTACCGATGTAAATATCTCCAAACACTCCTTGACAAATTCTCCGTCAGATAGGGGTTTAATTCGTTTGGCAATAGCTTCTGCTATCATGAAACTAATTTTTGTATGACAGAGCCTCAAAAGAAAACCAAAAAACTACAACGCCTGTTGACCGATCATATTTAGCTTCAACGAATTTACAATATCGACTCGAATTTGACCTTTGTACGTATCGTATTTAGAAGCGTGTTTTGTAGAATAATGCCACCTAACATTGTANAATGCCGCCTAACATTGTATTCCTTGCAAACTGCTATTTTGTGATTACATATAAGACACAGTATGTTTTCATTATTTTCTGTGACAAAAAAGTCTTCAGTCCAACTGTTTTTAAATACTCGACATTCTGTGTCAACTTTACGCTTTTTCTCTGTCTTTACTCAAACAATGTAGGTATGGATAGCAAAAGACAATCGTTAACCGTAATTAAATAAATATACTTCATCTATTTGTTAAGATTTAAATTAAGTACCTACGTTTATTCACCACTTTTCACTACAAGAAACTTCATTCACTATTAATTTACAAATGAAACACAATCGCGATCGAACAAAACAAACCAAATAAGTAATTACTCGCGTCGTGACAAACTTTGCCGGCCAAGTGACTTTGAGCGAGCGACACGGCGGCGGTGCTACGAGCGCGAAGGTGAGGTGAGAGGGTGGGGCGCGTCTCAGTGCACGCGCGGATTTGATACCTACGAAGCGCAGTTCGTGTTATTGTTTATAAATCGTAGGTAAACATTATTTACTTGCCTACAAACATGTGAATATTATTCGTAGTCGATAAAATAAACATATTATCTAAGAGACTTTTTAAAGATTGTTTGCGCAATATTTGTCTATTATATGTCATCATCTATCTATGCTATGACTTTAAAAATTTTAACTTGCTCGCGGGCCGGATGTAGGGCCTACGCGGGCCGGATGGTGGCCCGGGGGCCGTATGTTGGACGGGCCTGTTCTAACCCATTGGCCTCAGATAGTTACAATTGACGCCTACAGGTAGCATTCGTGGACAAGTCCGTTCGTGTAAGTAGCGCTTGTCGAGATGTGCAAAATATTTCTCCTTACACTGTGCTTTGGTGTGGTCAGTTTTAAAATCGATCAAACCACGAATTTATATCACACTGAATTTTGACTATAGTTGCAACTAATATTTGTGGTTTTACATGTTCAGAGAAAAAGTTGACTTTTGCACATTACAAATAGTTTTTTGAACGTTTATTTTTCATAACACATTTTCCTTGGTCAGATGTTGTGTGATTGAGATATCGGAAGTGTCCCTTTTGACAAATTTGAAAAAGTTGGTAACTATATTTCAGTTGCAGATAAATAAACCTTTTTACGCGTTATGTCGAACAATTTTCTTTGGTTCGGATCTACGGATTGTTCCGAAACTCTGTGCCCAAACTCCAGGCATAGTTACTTTGGACCAATAGTAACACAAAATCTCTGCATACTCATATCCGGAAACGTATTTTTATATCAAATAATTGTGTTCAAAGTTGCGGCTTGCAAAGCCTGGAGAACAAGGCGGTGCTATCATGCATGTAAAACAAGTTGCATACGTCGTAGGCACGCGACACTTGTTTAATACATGTGCAGCGTCGCGCGCCTACTTCCTATGTAAATTATCACTCACACATTATCGTACCGCCTTGTTTTTCAGGAGTTGTGAGCCACAACATTGAAGACAATTAAATTTAATAAAAATACGTTCCCGGGTATAAGTGTAAGGGCTTCTGTGTTATTACTGGTAAATATAAACTATATTTGATGTTTGGGCACTGAGTTTTAGAATATTCTGTATACATGTATTGATACATTTCCACAGAATGTGATATTTCACTTAACATGCACAACCAAATCTTACTTAATTAAGGGGCCATGGTGATGTAGGGGTTAGACTACTCCGCTCCCATCCAATCGAACAGGATTTTCGCATGTGAGAATCGTGCCGGGGGGTTTTTCTCGGGCATCGCCCCTTTTCCAATGCCCTTGTATTCCGGCTCTGCTCCATTCTCACCTCGTTTTACCCTCGTCGGATCTCAAAACCTCGATGATAAGCGCCACCCAAAGCTCTCAATTCCACTTACTTAATGAAAATTAACGTAATGCAACCTAACCTAATATAACCTAACCTAACCTTACGCAGTCAACCGGAGAATGCGTGCGCCCACATCGAAGTAACTGTCACGCCAATTCGTTTCTGTGTATTTATATATCGTGTGGTATAATCTATTCGCTGTTTCTTCGCACTTTTTTGAATCAAACCTTTGTAAAAAAAAACACCCCATGCATGAAATCTTCGGTTGTTTCCTAAATATGTCATGTATCAAAGGCGTTTTATAATTCTGGTAATATAAATGTTCCTTATTTTTGATTGAATTTAACATTTACTTATGTTTTATCTATTAATTATACTATTTAATTTGTAACTAATATGAATAAACACAGATATAAAATAGGTACGTTGGTAATGCCTAGTAAGAAATAGTTCTTATGTGAGATATTATTACACTGAGTGAGCACGAATACGGTGCGTTGGCCCTCTGGTGAAATTTTCTAAGCTTTGTTCGAATGAGGCGGAGGAAATATCGTCGAAGTAGAACTCGAGCTGGGCCTTCAGAAAAGTTGGAAGTATCCGTGAATTGTGTACGGTGGTACATCAGCTTGCTTGCCGGGAGTCACCGCGACGCGAGAGTCAGAAGTCCGCGGCAATCGCTTCGCCATGGCAGACGGTGATCGACGTCGAAGGAAGTACCACGCGTGCGAGAGAGAGAGAGGCGCGTTCACGGCGCAGACACTTCGGAGCGCGCCAACGACAGGAATGTTTACAACCACCGTTAGCCGCGGAACAAGAAGGCGTATCGTAAACCAACCTACCACCCGCATTTTATGTCGCAGGCTGGTTAGCGCGCCAGCGCACGGGAGGAGTCGTGCCCGGACTTTTTATAGTTTTACTTGGAACCGCGGTCGCAGTGATCGCCTCCACGGGGAGAGTCGGCCGGCCCGAATATTCTACCCTTAAACCCTTTCAAGGCCCGCTTTAATTTACGATTTCTGGTGTTGCAAACAAAAAATTTTTTTACGACGCGTGCTGTACTTGAGTCTACACAACACTTGTTTCGTTGTCACCGCCAAGAACTGTAGACTGTATGTTCGGCTATAGTAGGATGAATCGATGACCTAGACCAGTAAGATGGTTTGCGAACCATGTACTCAACAAGTAAGATCATAGGTCACTGAGCGTCGCAGTGTGCAGACCGGACCGAAAATTACCTACACGTGAGTATGTACACTGGGTCTGAATGGGTTAAGGCTCCTGCCTACCTGGAGGTGTCCCCCCCCCCCCCGCGTTGAAGAGATTTGGGCTGCTCAAAACATTGAGTTCCTGAGAGCCGATGAGGGTAAAGCGAGGTGGGTATGGAGCAACGCCGGAATGAAAGGACGAGGGAAACGGAAGATCTCCGAGAAAACCCGCCGACCAGCGGCATCGTCCGGCACGATTCCCACACGCGAAATTCCGGGAGTGACCTCGCTGGGAATCGAACCCGGTTCGCCTAGGGGGGAGACGAGTAGTCTACCCACTACACAACCATGGCCCCGGGAGCGATAAGGGCGATTCTGCCTCGGACATCAAGTGCGCCATCGCCGCTAAGGGCAAGGCTCTGAACTGGCGCGCAGTGTTCTCGTCGTACTGCGAGTACTTACCGGACTTTCAGTGATGACCTTATTTTATTAGTTGAAAGTTTGTAGGAAGGTTCTGTGCAGGGCGCCTGAGTAGTTCTGTATGTATCTGACGCCCTTATTTTGAGATACAGCGCTATAATAAGGCAACATTTAGTACTCTGAAATGGTATTTATAATGTCTTAAAAGCACTAAAAAAACCCTCGTCTGAAGTGCGTATTCTTTTCGTAGAAAAGCGCATTGGTCGCACGTTTAATAGTTTCCTGGGAAAACGTGTATTATGAACACTCTTCAACGCAGTTCAAGTTTACTTGGGGCGCGAACTGTTTTGCAGTGTGTTTATTATACACATATTTAACACAAACCATGTCACGTGTGCACAATATGCTTGCACGCGAAAAGAAATAATACATCCCCGGTAGTAACCTACGTTGGTCCAACTGTTGGCATTTGGTTGGGAAGGTTGGCTATACGTTGGGCTGGATCACACACATGTAAATAACGTTGGACCCATGTAATATGGCAACTAACATTTTCTATTACGAAAATTCTATGGGTTAGCCTGTCAGTCAATTTCATGACTAAATAAGAAAATGCCAGAACATATCGTAAAAGTAATTCTTTTGGAACATTAAACAGGTTGGCTTATGGTTGGCAGCAAGTTTGTAAACATACTCTTGGTAAGTGATTTTTTTTTTTTTGCGGTTATAAGATAGTGCCATTTGATAAGATGCAACATTTATGCCTCCAATTTTTTCACACAAGTATTACTACAGTAGGCCATGTAGATTTACATAATTTAGGCTAAGCGGGTTAGACATTTTTTTAATGGTGCAATATAAATTATTTAGATGAGTTTGTCATATCTATAAAACAATTTGACAAATTCCAACTAAACTTTTTATAGTGAGAACTTATTGCAAGGCCTTTTTGTTTGATAGCGCCAAATGCGAAACTAAAGCTTTTATGCCATATCTCGGGAACTAGACTATTTCCACCAAATTCTAAGCACAAGATATGCTACGGTAGGCCACGTAAATTTACAAGATTTAAGTGACTCACACACATGTTTTCAATACGATGTCCCTGGAAATATTTGAAGTTGGCAAACCCAGCCTACAAAAACTTTAGACTGATTCCTACCGAATTCGATGCTCCGAATTCTACCTCCGTGATTTTGTTGGTTGCACGCCAGCGTATGGCACGAGGCGTTCTATGTTCGATTCCCAGGTAAGGCAAGTGTGTAATTGTGAATGTCTCACTAGTATTGCATATATTTCTGGTTTCATCTCTAATGATATTGCTATCTACCTTCTATCTGCCTTGCTATCTACCTTCTAACATTTTAACGTCATCATCAAAATTATTTACACCCTTGTAGAGAAAAGTAGTGTTGTTAGGTACTTCGATAACTCCTTGTTCTATAATAATATCTCCAGAGCACATTATGGCATGTATTGTTGAGAATTTTCATTCAACAAACACAATTCAGTGAAATTTTCACGAGATTCTCATGAACGCGTGGCAATTCATCTTGTCTACACAGAGTATGTAAAAACAGGCTCGGCGATCTACTTCTATGTAGTTTCATGTCCAGCAGAGCTGAAGTATACAATATTGTAAACAATAAGCGATTCAGGCAAGCGGCATTCAGCCCATAAAACGAAACCGGTTTTCGGCTCTCAACACCTCGATGTTAAGAGCCGCCCAAATCTCTTCGCTCTTCGCTCACTCTCTCACGAAACCGATTTGAAAACACGAATACCCCGAGTAAAGCAACGTGCAGAATTCTAAATGAAATGCATTTCATAATGCGGTTTTTTCCACATCCATATAATTGGGGTGTTGACGGGAATACATACATTTTTGCTTGAGGAATGTAACGAGATTTCAGATGAAAAAGGAGGTATCGATCAAGATATTCTTACATATGACGATAGTGTTGGCCAGCCTTCTTAATACTTTAAATTCAATTGTGCACAAACTAGAGACTTCAAGTACTGTACTTGTACATTTCTGTTACTTTTTCGATCGGCTCGTAGTTTATTAGACACGCAGGGGACGGCTCTGGGCCAACAGCAGACCTGCATGTAAACAAGAACCGAATAGTGCGCTACCTTGTAAAGAATCAAAATTAGCCACTCACTAAGGCGGCAACCAATGACCGAACAGCTGAGAGCTTTTGAATTCAAAATTAAACAATACTATTTTTTTTAATAGTGAAAAACCAACAGACCAACACTTATTTTACATGGATCTTATTTTTTGTTTGGTTTTTATTATTGCTAATCGTTAGGGCCACCTGTTGTTAGCGAAAAGATTTCAGGAGTGCTTGTACTCTAAAACACTAGAACTCGGATCCACTTTCGGGATTGGGTGATTTTAACTGTTACGCATTGCAGGTGTGTGCCCGCGAATCGCGGACACTCATTGTCGGGGTTATGTAATTATGATTGGCCCAGCCGGGTAAGGAACTGTCTCCCGATAAAGACACGTGCAATAACCGAAGGAAAATTGCACGTATGTCACAGACAATGGATTTTTTTTTCTCACGAAAAACAGGTGTATCTTCTAATCGTATTTACTACGTGGCCTAGGTCCTGCTTGCATAATACACTAATTTATGCAGTTCTATTAAAGCTAACTATTCTCCATATTCAGTAACTAGTCTTTCTAGTGCCTATAAAATGGTGCATGTCGTACAAACGGCCAATTATGTACAATGAACTGGCAATAGAATTGTGGCACACCTGAATAACTGGTAGCGAGGAATGCCTTGACGAGATGAGTCATCATAACTTTTTTATGAGTTCTTAGAAAACGAATGAATTTTATATGATTTCTACCCCCACCAGTATAATGTTATCCAAGCATCAAATCCAGTGCATTCGAAAAGTGTCGGGAGCTGCGAAGTGTTTTGCGAACTTATAACATCTGCACTTAGCCGTTTGAGGCAGTTATTCAAACATGATGAAACGTCGACTGAATTGCGGTTTATATTTGAAGCCGTCAATTTACGCTGCGACTGTAAAAAAAAAAAAACTAGACGCATACTGCTCCAGCATACCTACTCCAACGCCTCCAACAAGGAGGTATTCTAAACACACATCCACGACAAACAGAACAAGTTGCCACCACGTTACAACACACACTACCAAGTTTAATTTACAACCTGCATTAATGGATAGTATAATTCCCGAGCCCGCCAAGTAGGGCGTGGGCTGGAAAAACAGATAACCACTTTTCTCGCCGGCTAGAACATGAACCATAGTAAATAGTAGCATTTCCAGCTCTCGTGCTAATTCTGTTGCTAGGAAGAGTCCGGAGCACGGCCGTTAAACCACTTCCAACGCCGTCTTAATTCATTCCGGCGGGGCGGGTCGTAAATAAGGAAGTTTTTTTTTACGGCCACGGTGGAAGCACATTGGTCACGCGTCACTCGTATGCGAAGATCGCTTCCCCGCAGTGCGATGCTGGGATGCAGTGCGCCATGCGAGGACTTGTGGTTCTCCCTTTCACTCTCGTTCTCTCTCCCTTCCTTTCCTCCTCCTACTTTTTCGTAGAAGCTATTAAACCCTCGCGGAAAGGAGCGAATTTTACGGCCCCCCCCCCCCATGTTAACTAGAGGACAGGAACCTCGAATCTTCCCAGTACACAATACCAAGCCGCTTCCACGCCGGACGAGCTCTGATATGGAAAACGCAGCTGGTCTACCGTCGCTAGCGGGAATTCCTTCCTATAATAAATTACTGCATTTAGGACGGTTGTAGTTCGTGGTATGCCGCGCTTCTCCGAACGTGACCGATGTGAAGGGAAACTGACCCAGTATGTGTATTTTTTTTTTCGGTTAGTTCCTGGAGACTTCAACGCGCGATGAGAACATATGCTTCGCTGTGTTCTCATGCCGCCCTTAGTTGGTGCACGTTATCGCCCTCAGAATGTCATGTAACTGTTCAATTCTTTCTGACGCGATTAAATTTATTGTTTCCCGTGTCACAAATGAGAAATTGTTTAATGCACGCTGTATTTTAACACTACATGGCACCTGTTTCATTAACTGAACCGGTGAGCTCTAAGCTTTATGTTAGGGTTTTAGAGATACTAACTATTCATAACCTGGAGCAACAGCTATTTTTATGAAGCTGTTACTCACAGGGCAGTGTTTATTTCAGGAAAAATTTCCGGGGCGGTATTTAGCAAATGATGGGGAGGGGGGATGTGGAAAATCATTACGTCGTCTACATTCAGATTAATGAATATGTTATGTTTAAAATAATGTATAAATTGAAATACTTCTGGAGTGTAAGTATTTGTTAATTGTTTTGGTCAACATTCAAAGCAGACATACGACAATGTATCGCCATTAAACTTTGTTCTTCAGTCTTCTATTCGTTGTGATGAACTGAAAAATACTAGATCAAAAATACTGACTGCACCAATATCAACAGCCACTGGTGAAAGATCATTTAGTGCTTTGAATAGAACAATCCTCGCAAGTTGTCCAGCTGCATAAATCAAGATTATCTGCAAGCAAATCTGAAGTCCCGAGTCTTCTACAGTTGTGTCGTGCAAGGTGAAGCACTTGACAAGCAAAAGCATGGAAATGCTTTGCCGAAGATTACACGGTAGCATGTACTGACCCAAATAATTTTTCTCGTGTGGAAACGGCGAAGACGGCAAAGAGGGCATGGCAACAGCTCGAAAAGCCTTTTGAGGATTCGGGACTTGAGTAGGCCTGCTGAGGACTTGCTCACCACGAGAATGGAAAATTACTAAAGTGTGGTTGAATATGTTGACAAATGAATATCGCCCCATGAGAAGGGGTATCGAGAGTTCGGGAACAAAGATCACTGCTGATGCGATCAAAGTTAAACTGCTTCAAGATGTGAAAGGTAGTCAATAAGATTCATTCAAGTCTACAGGCAGTGACGCTGCCTTGATTGCAAGTAAAAATAAAAGGCATCCTCAAAAGGGTATCCGGCCGAAACCACCGGTGGTGTGTTACAACTAAAATAAAAGCAGGCATTTTCCCAGAAATGGCCGACAAAAGGTGAATACGAGGATAAATCACATGAATACACAAAAGCAAGGCCACTCAAGCTCAGGTGATCGTGTCATTGCAGCTTTAGAAAGTTCGCCTATGGATAATTGGTATGTTGACTCATGTACTTCGACACACATAATAAATAGTGACCAGCAGTTGAAAGGTTCTACACCTAGTGATACTGAAATAATAACAGCAAGCAAATCAATTCTTAAAGATATCCTTTTAGGGAGTGTGAACATTGAAGTTTACAATTCTACAAGCAAAGAGAGCACCTCAGAAAAAAGTTAATGATGCTGTGTATGTTTCTGAAGTGCCAGTTAATCTCCTGCCTGTTAGTAAAATAGTGGAAAAGGGAAATTAAGTTACATTCAACAAGTTTGTTGGTCAAATGTTTGGCCAGGATGGTGAATGTATTCCTACAATATCCATTGAGAAAGGGATTAATAAGTTAGACACGTCTCCACATACATGTTATTTATCTATTTCTAACAGTTCCTTGTGGCATTAGCATCTTGCACAGTTGAGCAGAAGAGGAATATGTGAAATAGAGGCTGTCTCAACAGGCACTGCCTATGTGGCTCGTTAAATTGCACTGAACCATGTGAAACATGTGTAAGAGGAGAATATGCACGAAAGTCATTTAATCATTCGAATAGCCATGTTAAAATACCTCTGAAACTCGTGCATTCAGAATTGTGTGGCCCTATGGAGCAAACATCCATGGACGGGAACAGGTACTTTCTCACATTCATTAATGAATATTCAAGGTTTTCTTTTGTTTATTGCATAAAAGAAAAAAAGTAAAGTGCTTGATGTGTTCTCAGAATATAAGAACATGGTTTAAAATCAGAGTAGTTCAAAATAAAGACTCTACAGAATGACAATGGAACAGAATATGTTAATTCCAGCCTCAATAAATCTCGAATCAGATATCAGGAAATGGTGAGATACTCACCAGTCCAAAATGGACGTTCATAAAGGGAAAATCGCACAATATTTGAAAATGCGCGAACAATGTTAATAGATGCTGATCACCCAAAATGTTCTGGGCAGAGACTGTATCAACAGCAACATACCTGATCAATCGCACACCATCAGGAGTAATGGGTAACAAAACTCCATTTCAGCTGTGGTATTGTTAAAGACCAGACCTCTCTCATTTAAGGGTTTTTGGGTGCAAGGCCATGGCCCCTGTTCCCAAAGAAATTTGGAATAAAAGGGACCCAAAATCGGAAGAAATGACTTTTGTAGGTTATGGAATAAACAAAAAAGGCTACAGGGTAGGTTAACATCAAACCAAAGAAGATTATACATAGCAGAGATGCGGTATTCTTCGAAATAAGAGGTGAAAAATGAAAATGCATCTTCTAAAATCACTGAACTAGTTAATGATTCACCATAATCTGAAGTTACCAGTGATGGTGGAAAACCAAAAGAAGAAAATACAGAAGACTTTTGTGGCTTCTCACCAACACGAGAGCCACCTGACACAACTCATACCTCCAAACAAAATACGTAAGGAGAGTTCATATATTTTTATAGTGCAGATGATATTGCTCAGAATAGTTGTCACAACGACCCTCAATCCCCTGAAGAAGCATTAAGTAGTCTTCAAACCAATGAGTCGTAAAATGCGATGGAAGAGGAACACTGTACATTAATAAAGAATGATGCATACGATGTAATAGAACATACAGAAAAGGTCAAAGTTCTTAGCACAAAGTGGGTATTTCGAAACGAAAGAAACAGAAGCTGGTAAATTAAAGTATAAGGTAAGACTTGAAATAATAGGCTGCTCCCAAACAGCTGGGATAGATTACCAAGAAACCTATTCGCCTGTGGTAAGATGCCCCACAATTAGGTATATTGTCGCTTGCTGTAAGAGAAAATTTAAAGATTGACCACGTGGATGTTACAACTGCATATGTGTACGGATATTTGAACAAAAAGAATTTATGTCAAACTGTTAAAACCAGGTGAAGGAAACAAGTTTCTGTTTCTGAAAAAGGCAGTGTACGGCCTAAAGCAAGGTGGCAGATGCTGGAACGAAAACTTCACAGAGGTTCTAAGAGAAATGGAGGTTCCCCAAACACAAGCAGGCTCTTGTGCACCAAATTTTGTTGCGGTCTACGTAGATAATCTGCTTGTCATACATTGCAGTGAAGTTTTGAAGAGTGAGAAATTCGAAGGACCCGTAAATAAATGCCTAGAAATGAACATCAACCAAACTGAAGAATAAATCATCACTGACCAGGCCAACTACATACAATGAATTCTCTGCAAGTTTAACATGAGTGACTGCAAACCAGTTTCGACTCCCATGGAGACTGGTCTGAAGATGAGTGAAAGCGAAGAATATCTACCTCATAATGTCCCTTACCAAGAGACACAGATTAGTAGGCCCGACATTTAATTTGCTGTTGGTGTTATGAGCAGGTTTAATAAAAACCCAATTAAATGTCTTCGGGTAGCAGCGAAAAGAATGTTTAGGTACTCAAACGGGAACATTGATCTAAAGTTAAAGATTTTCAGGAAATACAACAGCTGTTTTACCATAAATAGGAGTGGAAAAATCACGAAATTGCTCTGGCTGAAGTATTACTCTTAGAAGAATATAAACCACAACAAATCTACACGCAGTCTACTCACTACAAAAAATAGACAAGTCAAGTAGGAAATTAATAAAGAAAATTTTATTTAAGAAACTGGGAATATTAAAACCAGCTGTGAAGTTTAACATCGTCAATCAACAAATAATACTCAACCATATCATTTCAAAGTACTCAGTTTAAAAATTAATTATTTCTCCAATAATCAGTTGTGCAAATAACTATAGCAAACGTTTAGATATTCGGTAAAGCAAAATGAAAGCTCTTGTTAAAATGGTAGTTCTCAATTTGCCCCTTGGGTACACATAGTGAGTACGTCTGAAATTAAATTTTTGAAATTCAGTTCGTCGGAAAAAAGGACTAAATCTTGAAAAGGAAAAACTTGTTGACTTGCCAGAAATTCAAAAATGTATGTCTAGAAAACGTGGCCAAATACTAAGCTCTCATTTTTACTGCAACGTAGATAAAACTCAATAACTCAATGAAAACTGGTGTAGTTACATCTTTTTTCTGTTCTTGCTGGTCCCTCGCTGTCAAAAGTCTTGTTCTCGTCAATTATTTCAAAACTAATAACACTGCCAGGGAGAACACACTGACTTTCCAGGGACCCTTAGAACAAGACAGCCTAACACACGTGTTGTTTTATCCAAACTCATCTCATAAAAAATCGTGCTTTTCGGCGCAGATAGGCACGGGCCGCGCGCGTTCAACATTATGTTACTGGTAAAAGTATACAAAATACGAGGTTCAAGTATTACAGATTTGGGGACGTCAATAAAAATTTAAAACATTAAATTAAATTTTGAATCGAAAATATATTAAATTTAAATAAAACTTAGCTTCCAGCATCAGTTTAAATAATAACGTTAATTAATCCATATTAGAAATCACGAAATAAACATTCTGTAAAACCAGACTTCACGAGCATTGCATTATATTCCGTGTACGCTGTTTTTAAAATAAAGTAAATAATTTTTATAAAATAAAATTAATTACACTTTACAATGTTTTTAGTGAAATAAGAAATACTTTATAGAAATAAACTAGGATTTTGAAAATTGTAAATATGTCATGGCAATTAGCAATTTAAACCCGTATAAGGCAGACACAGTGCAGCCACAAGTACCCCCGCAGCCCCGTTACAAACGGCCACGCCGAGAGACCAACGGCGGACTCATACATGGGTTTAAACCTATGAGGAGACGTGGCGGACGTTGCCTCTGACCAGCGGGGTTTTCTCGGGGTACTCCCGTTTACTCTGCATTCGAATTCCGACGTCGCTCTGTATTAGGGTCTTCCCACACGTCGGTTATCAAAGATGACGGCCACCTGAGGTGTCCCACAAGAAATGACAGTCACGTTGGCACGTGTTTTCCCGCCATAGGATATTTTTGCATCACTGTTTTAAGATTAAGGCCCCCGCCTATCTAGCGATTTTTTTTTCCAAGTTTGAGGCCGAGAAGCGCGGGAGCTATAAGAGCGACACTGCCACGCGCATCAAGTGCGCCATAGCCCATAAACGCGAGCCTCTGAACTGGCGCGCAGTGTTCTAGTCGCACTGCGTGCACCTGTGGGAATTTCCGCGGGGACCCTATTATTTCATTGGTGGGAAATCTGTAGGAAGGTTCGGTGCAGGGCCCTTGAGTAGTTTTGTATGTATCTGACGGGTATATTTTGAGGAACAGAACTGTGAAAAATTCTGTTTTACCCATTTTGGAGTACTCTGAAATGGTGATTCTACTGTGCGTGATGTCTTGAAAGCACTCAGCAGTGGGGCGTGGTGAACTGTTACAAGGTAAGCTGGTGCTTGCTCAGTGCTGTACATTCTCGGTGCCCGCAGCAGGAGCCAGTGACCACCGTGCAGCCTTGGGAAACTGAATGCATTCCGACCACTCACGTTCTAGTGGCGGAAGTGTAAACTAGCAAGCGACAGGGTACAGCACAGAGCTAACGCCAGCTCACCTTGCAACAGTTCACCGCACGTCACTGCTCATCAGCCCTCGTCTGATGCGCGTGTTCTTTTCGTAGACCAGCACATCGGATGCAAGTTTAGAAGTTTTGTAGGAAAACCAGTATTTCGAACGTTCTGCAGCGTATTTCAAGCGCCGGGTAGGCGGCAGCCCTAAGGAAGAAGTGTAGTAGCTTCCAACGGCGCATCGCATTCGACTGTGCAAATTCAGAAATGATTCATAGTCATGCCCACAGGGTGGGCCAGTTGGGCCACGCCCCCTCCCCTTCTAATGAAGCCACTCAGCATGGCAGCTTCGCCAATACAGTTGTTATCGTCAGAGTATCGTCGCCATGAACACGTGAAAGGAAACTTTGAAAGAGGGTGGTGCGAATTGTAGACAGAAAGCACTACCATTATCCGCTATTCCCTCTTCACCCCTCTCCGGTAAGGAAATTCCCAACGACCCGAATGTTACCGAGCTCCTGTTTACACCAACAGGGGTTCGGCTGCGTCTGTCATAATCGACATAGTCGGATGCAGGATTAGTGTGGCTACGTTGTGAAGCCAAGGGCGCTGCCTAATGAAAATATTTAGGCACGCCTATGAAGTTTTGAAAAGTAGTACACACACTAACAACATTGTACTTTTTAACACTGTATTTCCTTTCTGGATGCTTAATAAAAACGCGTTTTGCAAAAAAAAAAAAAAAAAAAAAAAGGGCGTTTCTTCAAGCAATGCTATCATGCTATCATAATAATTACTCTGGTTGTAAGTATTTGAATTTAATAACAATGCTTCGAAATATATTTTTAAAAGCTGGTTTTATAGACATGTATCTCAGGCACAAAATATTTCATTTTTATAACTGAATTTAATTTACTTAAAATAACACATTAAAAGTATATTTACGTCAATATCAGCATTTACAAATACAAAAATACTAATTATTATAATTTCCCTACATGAAGAAGGTTTTCTTCCAAAAATGTGCTTTCTGAAACGCCGAGTATATAATACGCTTAAATTTTAATTAAATGTATTAACTGATTTTTTAAAAATATTTCCATATATATTCTTGCTAAATATTCTACACCATGGCAAAACATATGCATTCTTCTTTCGTAGGCTACATGAATAGGGCTTTCATGACAATTTCAGTAGTGTGCGTGCAATTTTTTCATGAGTTCTACATGTGGTAGAGTGGGGATGCAGAGCGATGGTGTACGCCACTTTACAGTTCTTCTACCTTAACCCTTTCAGATCCACTTTGATTTACGGTTTCATGCGTTGCAAACAAAATATTTTATGATGCATGCTCTACTTAAGTTGACACAATACTTGCTTCGTGGTCACAGCCAATGAGCAGTAGGCTGCATGTTCTGCTACAGTAATATGAACCTGTTATAACCTAGACCAGTAAGATGGTTTGTGAAATAATTTACACACAATTAAGATCATTGGTCATTGAGCTTCGCAGTGTGCAGCACAGACCAAAAATTACTTACATGTGCGTAATGTACTCAATTGTGTACACTGGGTAGGAATGGGTTAGCGCCGTTATTGTGCATACCATCCCGTATGCACTATTCTTGGTTGAAAAATCGTTACACTTTCACAACTCGTTTTTTTGCACATTTTTGCTGGGCATGAATCGTTTTTTTTTTATCTGTCACAGAAATTGCAATAATTTTTCATGTTTATCGTTGTGAAAACACTCACTTACTTGCAGTTAATATTTAATTATTATCGTGCAAGAAGAGGGATGTTAAAATTGTATTTCTCGTGAATGCGATATTCCACTTGTATTAACTTTTAGTGGTATCTGGATGTGTTGTGTGTGAAAGAGCTTCTCAAACGGGTACAAGCAATTTATTTTATTTACACACATCACAACATAAACCTCCTTTTTAAAAAATAAAACTGATTTTTTTTTTTTAACCCAATTGTATGAAAACTGAATTTTATCCAAAATCTTAATTTCTAAACGCTGTAAAAAATATTTTTATCACACGTAGCAGATTCCTGGGAGAAAACAAAACGTCCAAACGATTTACTAATCTAAATGCTGAGAAAATGAAATTTTACTTGGCAGAGAGCTATAAATGAAAATGGATTGCGTAAAATATCGTAGACCGTTAACTGTCACTGTGAAAATAAAATCATTTTCTGCTTTGATTCTTGGTTTTATGTCGCAAAATATTAAATAATGGGATAATAATTTGAGGACGTGTCATTTTAGCGTGGCGTGAGAGCTGGAGTGTCGTAAAACTTGGCGGCGAGCTACAGATAATGACCACGCTCGTGTCGCGAAGATATTTATGACGGTCCAGAGCTATGAAGAATTATCGGCCGTCGTAAAATCATATAAATGAAAAAAAAAATTTCGAACTGCGTTAATTTTCGAAGTTGTTAAAATACGAAGTGAAATTTGATGCGACAACGAAACCTTGAGCCTTAATTTTCCGTTCCTTGCACACGTTGCTTAATTCGCGACGAGGTCCGGCTGTTACGTGCCTTAATTTAAAGGGCTGGGGCGCTCGTAAACTACGATGCCGGCCTAATTAAACTGCTTTGGCGTCCTCCTCGGTTTCAGTGGGGCTAATGCAACGTTGTTGTGCGTTCGACGGGAGAATTAAACAACCGTATTGCGCAAGAACGTAAACATTTTAACAACTGAGTGCCTCTGCGCTGAAATTTTAAATCACACAATCATAATTTGTTTGCTTTGTTATATATATATATATATATATATATATATATATATATATNATAAGGTTGCATATTTTTTAAGACTTTTTTGGTGTGTGATAATTTCTGTAACATTTTGACTGTGCAGGACGAAAGATCTTAACTTAAAGATATATACCAAAACATTGCGTCAGTATATCAGCTCTACCTCCTAAATTGTAACGTTTTAAATCATTCATCTTAGGTGGGAAAAAAAAGGCTAGACATATCGTTATTACATTATAACAGTGACTAACATGAAATTCTGCATGCCTCGCAGTTCTGAGGGACTCAAAGAAAAATATGGTATTCCTTCATATTTTTTAATTTTGCAGGAATGTCTACATGAGTCATAACTTAATTTTGTTCCAGTTTATGAAGTTGACAGGTAATCCGAGTGTAAATCTATTTTTCAGCTTCGCTGCTCACAACATTTTCAAATTAAAAAGGACATCAGAATATTTTCAGACCTAAGAAAATAAGTAGTATTTGTAAAACAGTAATTAGTAGTATTGAATACATCCTAGATGAATATTATTATATTAATTAGACAGTTCGTTTCTGTATTAGTATAATATCTCCCTTATGAATTGGTGTAATCATATGGTAACGAAACGAAAGTTTTTTAATGTAAGGAACTGCTATTGGTAAGTAAGATAAAACTTAAAAAAATTGATTTAATTTCATGTGCAAAAATATGTTTTATTATGACTTATTTAGGCATTTTTTAATTGCATGCACATAAAAATTCGTTTAAAACCAAACTTACAGTAAGGCAGTTATAAGGCTATAACACAATATCGTTTCATATGGCGGGAAATGCTGTAACGATTGCCATATTAACGAGATATATTCCTTCTCGTCAGATTCCAATGAGGTGTTTATAACATGTCAGAGAGAATTTTAGAATTTTTTTCACAGCAATTTACATATTATTTACCCTCTAAATCACACATCGTAAAGTGAGATTAATGATTTAACATAACACTTATACCGACGCTCTGCAAGATGTTCCTTGACGTCTCCAAATCACGCCTGGATGTGTTCTAACAAGACTAATACTGGCATGCCACATTATATCACCATATAAGCTGCAATTTGAAAATTGGCCGTTGTTTACTTTTATGACCTCATATAAACTTTGAAACGTTCCCTGTTTTTACCATCACCGTTTCAGCAACAAGCAAAATGGCGTTCGCCGTGAGAGTCCAGCGCTATTGTTCTTATTTTGTTACTACAAGCATGTTTATGCTCTATTCTGACACTTTTGAAGCAATGAGAATAACGATAGCTTACAATGTTAATGCGCTTTTAAGAAGTCTTTGAAAACTAATTTTATCCTTTTGACCCTCTCGGGGGCTGAATTTCAAAAAATCCTGAAATCGGGTTTTAGTTATTTGTTTAGGCTACCTTTCGAAGTCAAGAAAACAGCGATATCTCATTGAACCAATGAGCTAGTGAGGAGTCCTCAAACGGATTTTACCCATTTTTACCCCCTTAGGAATCGAATTTCAAAAAAAAATATTTTTTTTAGTGAGTGCCTGCACTGTAAGGCGAAGCGATCACTAAATTTTCACGAATTTGTGTTCAGCTGTTTGGGCTGTGGATTGATGAGTGAGTGAGTCAGTCGGAAACTTCACTTTATACATACCGTTTTATGTACAGTCATAACACACATTGTTTACGTAACATTTTCAAACTATTATTACTATAAATAGTAAGGTCATATTGTGCATTGTAGAGAATGAACTTTATCCGACGTGGTTTCCAAAATATTACTACCGTGTTAGATGCCACACCTGTTCATGTCTTCCGTTCCAAAATTCCCCAAAGTAGTTTTGCTCTATGGTCGAGCGATATCACATATATTTGATTTTGTGTTTATTATTCGGTGTTAGTTTAATCGCAAGTTAAAATCAAGGGAGTTTTCGTGCGGTGAACATTTTATTCTGTGTTACTTTATTTCGGCGTGAAGATCAGTGGTTTTAATACAGTATGTTTTTTATTGCATCCAATCACTACTTGAAACCAGTCTGATGACTTTATTTTAATGCATGCATTGACTGAGATTGTCCGTATTATAACTTTCGTAATACGTGAAGCCCTGTTTAAACATCTAGATACCACGTTACGCAATGATTTGAGTTAATGATTTATTTTTCCCTCCAACAAGCAAATAAAAATAAAATTCTTAAATTAACTAGAATACTTTATCTTTTACAGACACTAGCAGGGTGGAAACAATGTCACAAGAAAAAAGTATCTATACTACATATAGTTAAGATTAATATGTATGGTATACACTATAGAGTCTTTTTTATATTATACATGATGATATTAAATCTTATTGTATACATGCTATTATAAACTCTGTTAACAACAATTATTTACGTTGCATAAAATTAGTATTTATCAGTATGGTAGAGTTAGCTTTATTATTTTCAAATATTTTACGAAATTGATTTGCTATATTTCAAGTATGAGACTACACATTTTTTTTGCACTGCGGTGTCCAAGCCGGTAATGTCAGACAATAGGCAATCAGTTATGACCTTCTGTCACATATTTTTAACTTCATGTAGACATGCCTTAACAACATACACCGAAGAGCCAAAAAAAAAATTGGTATAGGCGTGCGTATGCAAATAACACAGGTATGGAACCAATCAGAGTAACGCGATGCGGTCGGCAGCGCCTATATAAGACAACAAGCGTCTGGCAAAGTTGCTAGATCGGTTACTGCTGCTACAATGGCAGGTTATCAAGATTTAAGTGGGTTTGAACGTGGTGTAATAGTCGGCGCACGAGAGATGGGACATAGCATCTCCGGAGTAGCGATAAAATTTGGATTTTCGCGTACGACCATTTCACGAGTGTACCGTGAATATCGGGAATCCGGTAAAACATCAAATCTTCGACATCGCTGTGGCCGGAAAAAGATCGTGAACGAACGGAACAAACGACGACTGACGAGAATCATTAAACGTTACAGACGTACAACCCTTTCTCAAATTGGCGCAGATTTCAATTCCTCCTGCATACCTTCAGACATTAGTCGAGTCCATGCTGCGTCGTCGTGCGGCACTTCTACGTGCTCGCCGGGGCCCTACACGATATTAGGCAGGTGTACCAGTTTTTTTGGCTCTTCAGTGCATCTTATCTGAGCCCATCTCCACTGTGTGCTACCGATATCATAATTGGCTCGAGGCCTAATAAACTGATGAATCGAACACGTGAACATGTGTCACTGCCATCCGTATTATTAAGAGTCTGCGGTGCTACACAAGTCCCGCCCCCTTTCCCGAGGCGTTGTGCCTCGGGAAAGGGGGCGGGGAAAGTGACTTGCGTAGCAAGAATGCCACTCAGAATGTCACCAGCATCGATGAGGGATGGATGCGCCCGTTTCGTGTTCCTGCGAGGTTGTCAATGACAATGTATGCAGTGCTATACGCAGTTGAGATGCGTTGGAGGTCAGCTGATGATTTGAGTTCTGCATATTTAATATTCATACCTAGCTAGGGGTGTGAGTCTTTAAGATCTCTAAACCCTTGCGCACTTGAAGAGCGTACACAGGATATGGGTAACAAGTACAAGAGCAGTGGAGGACCATGGATTATGAAAAGAGACACTTAGTTAGAAAGGAGAGAGAGAGAGAGAGTGTGTGTGTGTGTGTGTGTGTGTGTTTGTGAACACTGGTGAGTACTCTGTCTTCTGTGCCGGGTAAATAAATAGCCTGACGGGAATAATCTGGAAATGACATTTTACTGGTGTGACCGGCTTTTTGAAGATCCATCGAGAGGTAGACCACGCCGCCTATTCCCAGTTTGTGGGCCTCAGTGCCAACAGGTTTACAAATGGACGACAAAATTGATGGGTGTGGGTGCATGAATAAATTTTACATAAAACCAAGAATTAATTGGTAGTGGGGGTAGGTAGATTGACCGACTATATAGACAATGAATTATAGAGGTAAGGGTTCAGTTGTCTGCTGGTCACCCTATCGAGAGGGGCTGTGTACTCCGCCGTCTGCCCGTCTGTACGAGAATCGAGTCCTGAAGTGGGTGATGTGGATGGGACATAATACATGTAAGTCTTAAAAAATTTGGTTTCAAAAATGTTATATTTTGAATAAAATTATTTAAATTATTTGAGCTTTTATATTTTTTAATAAATGCCCCCTTTAAATTTTTTTCGATAAATTTTAAAACCTATTTTAGAATTATTAAAGTTTGTTTTTTCCTTAATATTTTATGATTGGGTACGAGAGCATGAGTGGTTGGGGTGTGTGGGAGGGGTTTGGGTGAGGGGATAGCGTGTGGAGAGGGTGGTGTTGGGGGAGGTGGCCAAGACCGCTGATCCGCCTGATCCGCTGGACCTTGCCCGGAGACTCGAATCTGCTTTTTCCGCTCTGAGGACCATGTGGCTCTCGCTTCGAGAGGCCTTCAATCCGCTTTGCTCATTTGAGCATTCGATCGGAACATTTTTTAATTTTATTCAACATTTTTTTTAAGGAAAAATGCAATTTTAGGGCAAAAATCATTAATTTCTGAAGTGAATTTTGGGTAAATCTTTCAATTTTCGTATGTAAGATGTTACTAAATCCTACATTACTGGCGGCTCCAGACTCCGATCCCTGCATCCTTAGGTCGACTCTTTCTCGGATCCCAGATTCCGTGTCCCAAAACTTACTAAATCCTTCTACTCCTATCGCAAGAGTACTTTTATTTTTTTGTAATTGTAAATATTTGGTTGATTGTTGGTAACAAGTTGGTAGACCTACCGTTGGTAAAGGTGTGAATTTCTCCGTTTGGGCAATGTCGAGCAACTTACGTTTTATGTTAAAGAATGGAACAACCTTTTTGAATGAAAGCAATGCCAAATTTCTTGTATTTTTTATAATATGAATGTTCTTTATGTAGTCAGGTATTTTCCTTTAAAATATGTTCAGTTGGTTGTATGTTGTGTCAATGTTGGGAACACAGTGGTTGGTAACTGATACTAATTGTTAAGTTGGACTAACATTGTGTATCCAATATTATGCCAACAATGGTAATTACCATTCTTCTAATTAAATAACACTCTAATTTTGTATGATTGTTTTAAAGGAATGTTTTAACACACAGACTACGCCTTATTTGAAATTGACGTTTCTGGTCATTTTTTGGTTACATATTGGAAAACATACTTTTTGCATTTGGTATGTAAACTCTGTTGGGCTAACACTGTGTAACCATCATTGTGCGAACAATGGTAATTACCTTCTTTCTCATTAAATAAATCTATAAATTTCTATGCTTGTTTAAAAGCTATATATTTCTTTAACGCAGAAACCCCGTGTTATTTATAACCGATTTCGTTGGTGTTGTGGTGGTTACTTGTTGTAAAACATCTGTTGGAATTTGGTATGTAAAGGTTTGTTGGGGGAATATTATGTAACCACATTATGCCAGCTAAGGTAATTGTCATGTTTCTGATGAAATAATACTAAAATATTGTACGAGTGTTTAAAAGCAGTGTATTTAAAAGACATAACATTTCTTATTTAAAATATACTTCGTTGATGGTGTGTTGGTTACTTGCTGGAAAACATACGGTTGTAATTTGGTACATAAACTTTTATTGGGCCAACACGTGTAACCAACATTATGCCAATAATGGCAGTAGCCATAGTTTTGGTTAAATAACACTATAACTTTCGTATGATTGTTTAAAAGCAATTTTTGTAACATACAAACCATGACTTATTTAAAATTGACTTCGTTGGTGATGTGTTAGTTACTTGTTGGAAAACATTGGCATTTGGTATGTAAACCTTTTTTGGCCAAAGATTGTACAACTAAAATAAATTATTTAGATAGTTTTAAATTATAAAAAACTTATTAATATTTGCAGCATATGTAGACTTACCCAATTTAATTTTTCTTTAAACTGTGTTTTGTTGTTCAAGTGTTGAGCCAATGTTGTTAACATAAAAGTTGGTGGTGGATACTTTTTGTTATATTGGAATAGCGCTGCATTGCAGACATTATGCCAATATCGGATATTATTATTTTCTTAATAAAAACATATATCATTAATTTTTTTTGCTTAATGGTTAAAGTTTTTTTAGCACAAAGATTTTCTAGAATTAAATTTGGTGTTGTGTTGTTGGTTGCGCATTTGCTATTCGTTGGAAAACATACTGTTGTAGCTGGTAGCTTTTATATTCTGTTTCAAAGTAGCAAATTCTGATTTGAAAACATTAAAAATTATAACACAGTACATAAATTGAATTGGAATACTATGGTATGTACTTATTGCTTCACGTATCATAAGCAGTCACAGAGAAGTGTAGTGGAAAACACATCTAGTTGATAATGTCAATGGCGCGAATTCAAATCCAACATACACCAAGGTCATTTTCAGGTCATTATAAAAACAGAAAAGCTATAAATTTTAATAACTTTAATATTATTCTTAATATTTTTAGTTTTTGGGTAAAACTCATTTAAAACACTGGTAGCCAAAGTTGGTAGATTGTTGTTTTTTGGCTGTCATTATGTTTGTAATAACAAGCCTTGCCAACACATTACCAACATCGAAACATTTTAGTAAATATTTAGCTGGTAAATGACTGTGTGAATGCCTTTCTGGAAGAAAAACACAGTACACTTAAAACACAACCGTAATATTATGTTGGGCCAAAGTTGTATGTATTTCAGTTGGCAGTCGTGCTGGACGAACGTAGGGCCAGTGTGACGTTTCAGCTGTGGCCCAACCAAATGTTGCCACTGGGATGAGTATACGTTTGAAAGCACTTACTTACATAAACAGTGTCATAATCTGAAGTTCTATCTAAGTTTGTTTTGATTGCGCAGTTGGCTAAAAAGCAGTCCAATGTTGTCACACGAAGAGTAGATAGAGCTTAATTACAACGCAGTTGGCTCGCACACTCTACGCCGCATTGCTTCTACGGTTTAAACGTAAAAACAAAATCACACACATTCCTAAATTAGTGTTTTGAAAGTAAAGTGTTGAAAAAAAAATTGCTTTATATCGTCAGGTTTTTTACGTTTGTTTTGCTATGTTAAATTATTATATAGATGGGCTTGTTTGGTTGGGTAACTAAGTTGAAATATTATGTGAGGAAAAAAAGGGTTGGAATGTGGTGGAGGGGGGGGGGATTTGAAGTAATATTATTCATGATATTTTAAATTTGTTTGTGTGTTAACTTTTGTGTTATGGATTAGGTGGATTCAAAAGTCCAGACACGAACTACATAAGTACATTCCGTTCCGGTTCTTAAGCGCACGTTCCACGAGCACGCATGCAGTAATTACGGCCACGTATGTCCGCGAACACTCGCAGGCTGGAGGACGGGCAGCAGAGGGTGGGCACGTTCTGGAATCTTCACGTCTCGTCGCTGGGCGCGTTCAGCAATGCGTTCCTGCCGTCCCGTGCACGCGTCGTCGTCTCTCGTCCTGCTGCGACCGGACCTATATTCACGGGAGATACAGCAATAAACGCGAGGTTTTTGTGCTTCCAGGGAGACGTGGCTTGATTGCCTGCTCGGCTGGTCGTGAGCTATCGCTGCCGGGAACAATCCGAGATCGTAAACGCGCGGACGAGTAAATAAGTTCCACCGTCGTTATAGCGCCCCTACCAACCCCCCCCCCCC
>NQII01000357.1:664414-685804 GCA_002778355.1 Clitarchus hookeri
AACAACTTAGCCTCGGGGGGGGGGGAGTTCCCCCTCCACCTTACCAAAGACGGCTTGAACGCCATCTCCCTCGCTCGTACATCAGACGTGAGCAGATGTGCGAACAAATCATCTACGACCGTTCCGACACACCTTACCAAACCAATTATAAAACATTTGCAGGGTGTGAAATTTTATTTTATCATTTGCTGCATCTTTTTGAATTCAAGAGCACGCACTGATGTCGGAGGCACGCTGAAATGCGCGCTAACACGCGTAGTAGTAAATTAACAGTATTTTTTTACGCGTCCTCAGGCGTAAGTACTTTAATATAAATTAGGCAGTGACTGAAATGGAAATATACTTACACTTTGTAAATTCGGTATGCCTCAAGCGTCGACCATTTCATCCCGGTTGCGAGATATAAATAACACTCGCACATGTATTCCGTGTATTTACAGATCTAGCGTGCACAATTATTTCCTACGCAGCGCACAAAAAGGTTTTTTTTTTTTTCGCGTCCGCCGGTACTTAACAGTGCGAGACTCGGTAACTAACGATCTTCCCTGTGGGTATCCGATTTTTAAACCATGTTGCTGCTCTAGATTATTTAATGGTTCGTATTTCTACAAGCGAACACAAAACCTAGGCTACATATCACTGGTTGCGATAACCAAACAAAAGATGTGTCAGCTTTAAGTACAGCTTGCATCATACAATTTATTATTTACAACACCTGAAACCATATATAAAATCAGTTTTGAAATTGCTAAACAAATATTGGCCTAATACTCGGAAAACAATTCTGAATAGTATATCTATAGTATTATGAACGTCTCTTACTCATGCTTATCTAAATTTGCTTAAGGCGCCCGTCTACCTGGCGCTTGAACTGCGTTTCAGAGTGTTCGAAATACACGTTTTTCAACGAAACTATTAAGCGTGCGTCCAATGTACTTTTCTACGAAAAGAACACACACTTCAGACGAGAGCTGTTAAGTACTTTCAAAATATCACGTACGTTAGAAACATCAATTCAGAGTACTCCAAAACCGCTAAAAACGGCCTTTCCAAGGCGCTGTAGCTCAAAATGCACGCATCAGATACATACAAAACTACTATAGGGGCCTGCACTGAACCTTCCTAAAGACTTCCCACTAATAAAATAATATGGTCCCCGCTGAAAGTCCCATAGAGACACGCAGCACGACGATAACACTGCACGCCAGTTCAGAGCCTTGCGCTTAGCGGCGATGGCGTGCTTGATGCGCGTGGCAGTGTCGCCCTTATCGCTCCCGCGCTTCTCGGCCTAAACGTGGGAAAAAGTTCCAGGTAGACGGGGGCCTTAACGGGGACATTCTCCGCCATGTTGGATTTACGAAAATTTCTCAGTAACCTGCATAACAGATTTTGGACTTTATTTTGGGCGTCGATAAGGCATAGGGCATTTCTTTGCACATGTTCTAAAATACGTATTGCCAAACTACTGCTGCCATTATCATCTCTTTAATGCCCGTAAGAAAAAATTACTTATTTCTTGCCGACAGTCGCGTGTGAGAAATTTAATAAACACAGTGGTGATGTAATAATTCTATACTATAAAGCTTTAGAAACTATTATTTATGCCATGTCGTGCAAAAAATTCCGTTAAAAATTCTTAAATGGAAGTTACGGCAAAAATAGTGAAAATCGAAGATGGCGAGGCTAATCCCCCTTTAATTTTCTTATTCAACAGGAAATGTCTACTATTTCGTACAGAGTGCCGAGCACTTGGACTGCCTTAACACGAAAAATACTCCTCTACAACCGCGGCTTAAACGTGAAGGAAATAATGCGTGTTCTGCCATTCTGTCCTTGCAGTTTCAGGTCGCATACCATGGTAAGCTGCACGTTTTTTTTCAATTAATTTCATCCATGTTGACTTTATAATTTTTTTTCATCTTGTCCGGAGAGTAGTTCAATGGCTCACTTCACGCCCTTTAATGTGTAACTATTTACATTAAACACTTAATAACTTGTCGTTTCCTGAAGACGAAACAAAATTTTTTGTTTGCTGCAGTCACGTCTCAAGCTGTGTTTCAAATGATTACTCCCAAGAAATTTAAGTGGACAGACCGGGCGGATCAAACCTATTTTTACCGAACTTAAAACTATTTTCGATATCTCGGCGAGAAATATTAGCTACGTGAATTCGCACAGTATGAAGGCGATTCCTCAGCAGTGGCTAAATGGACTGCCGTAAAAAATGTATATATAGCTTACATATATTATATATATATACATACACACAACAAGCTTTGGGGTCTAAAATATTACAGGGTTAAGTACAGAAAATACAAAGATGGCGAACATGCGGGTCTAGCCCGGTTCAGACCAGAACTGGAGTTTCTCAGTGACAGCAGACAATGAGCAAATGACAGCGACGTAATTATACTCTGTAGTCTACTTGTCACTGAACCTTCGAAAATGGGCGAGCGGGTTCAAGTTGGGAGCTTTGGAATTCCCACAAAGGCCCTCATAGCCAGTACTTAGGCTGTGTCCGAATTCAGGTACATACTGGCGTACTTGCGTACTTCACTTGCCCTTGGCACCAAACTTGATGAATTCGGACAGGCAATATTGTTGGCTTTGGCAAGAGCTATTAGCCATCTAATCACTTTTAATGAACGTGTATTCCGACGAAGAAGTTGATAATTGCCGAAAGATATAAAGGCAACTCAAGGATTACATAATATGTCAATTTTATTTACGTAACACATATTGTTTTGCTGACTGTAGGTGAGTTTGCAATTTTGATTACTTGTTTTACCCTAGTTTTTGTAGGTTATAAACATAGGCCTAATACGAATTTATTGTTTAGCTTTTTAAGGTGAACCTTTCAATTATTATTAACTCAATTAAAAATTATATGCCTACGAAGTATTAATGTTGCTCTATTAATATTTAAATAAAATAATTATTTAAAAAATTAATTGTAAACTAAAAATTGCTTAGGAAAATGGTGGTACATATACCAAAAGTATCTGAGAAGTATACATCTTTGTTTACTTGTATACTTGCATACTTCACTTGCAATTCGTACAGCACTTACGATGTCACTTCCGGGGACATGTACACACAAGTACTATGTACTTCAGGCGAATTCTAACACAGGCTTAGATCTGCATGAATAAAAGAGGAAGAAGATAATGTGTTATCAATCATCGCCTGAGTAGCATGGAGTTTCCAAGGTAGAAATATCAAATTTTGTAAATTTTATTTAATTGTATTTGGTGTCAACCACAACCTATTTCTCTAAGTAAACATCAGCTTTAAAAACCTTGAGCTCCGTAGTTATGTATGCTAGTTATTTTTATCTATGGCACGTATAAAAAATTGAATAAACCAGAAACATCTTGACTGGCACTTAAGGTTGAAATTTGTTTTATAATATCAAAACTGTAGTTTGATTCAGCATTATTACATTGAAGAATATAAACTGGTGGATGGTTACTGTTAATTTCTTCTTGTCAGGTTTCTCGAAGGCCCCAGTAGCCTAACTCTACCGCGAGTTAATAGCCGGAATCTCTCAAGTATTCCATTAACAAACCAAAAATTTTTAATATTTATTAGTTAAGTTTATGTATGACGCCGCAACCTTGTAAAAAAAATACTAATTGCGACATTGAATGGAAGGTTTAATGAGCCGCTCGACTCAATGTCAAAATTACTGGTATTTTGAGTAAACGCGTAAAAATTTTACTGAACCTATTTCATTACGTTTGACTAAGTAGGTATAAACTACGCCCAGCCGAAGAGCTTGTAACACTACAATAACTAACTCTTTCAGTCAAGTACTAGGTTTAGAGTAACATTCCAATCCTTATTGTACTTGGAGTGGACTGAAGAATCCCGAATGAAACTTTACCCTAAACATACTCGGACTGGACTGAAGTAGGAGAGTGGAGTGAGTAATCCACTCCAGTCGGCAAGGTGGACTGGAGTGTAGAATACGGATTGAAAGTTTACTCGAAACACTAACGATAGGAATGATCTGGGAGTGAGCACAAAACAAATGCCGCCATTTTGGAAGTGTATAGTACGCATGTACGAAAATTTTTTTTAAGCAAAAGCTAAGCTACAATGGCAATAATGTCCAATAAATAAAGGAAATGCCAAATATTTGGACAGAAATGGACGTAGAAATTTTTTAAGCATGGTGTTGGAGAAACAAATATTAAAATGATATAATGGTGAAAGTATAGAAAGGGAGAAATTTAAATTTTGTAAGAGTTGAAAAAATGCTGGCTTCAAAAGAACTATCTGGAACAAAAATAAACAGGTAAACTATCATCTATCTATTTATAAGGTATCGTTTGTTTTCTAGTTCACGCAGTTGCTCCGATACTCTACACCTGTGATTTTCGGGCAGCCGCATTAGACGCGTAACACGCAGATCATCCGAAACTGGACCCAAGTTTAAGTTTTATGAAATACAACTGGTTGTGAAATATTTTCGCGAAAATCGGGTGTGGTGAATGCTGGCCGTTTGCTAGTATTCCGTGTACTGTTGTCCAACAGTTTTCTTTCGTTATCGGCCGTCAAGCGTGTATAAGCTACTATCCCATTTCGTTGGGCCTATGATGAGTCTCATACTCTAAAACTGGACGTTTCTGATTGGTCTTCCGCACAAAGCCTAGCTGAGTCAGAAACTTCACCATTCAATCATAAAAGAATGAACTTGGTAGAGTGGTGTGGGAGCTATAATGGTTCAAAAATCTTTAGCGATTTTCCAGCGTCTCTAAGAGTATCCTACCGGCAGTTTCGTAAACTCCCTTCGGTTATTGGCTGCTTGTATTTGACTGGCCCAATCATAATTAGGTTACTATGGCACTACACGTCTGTGAATCGTCGGTAGACTCCTAAGACGCATAACAGTTAAAAAAAAAAATCATCCAATCAGCTAATATGGATTTGATCCAGAGTATTTTGAAATACAACTAGATAGAAACTCTACGGGAAAATAAGGTGTCTCTAGTAATGTGTATAAATACGGACACCCTATTTTCGCGAAAAGATTTCATGACTAGTTCGATTCCCGGCGGGATCGATCCCGGATTTTCGCAAGTGGTGAATCGTACCGGACGATGCCGCTGGTCGGCGAGTTTTCTCTGGGATGTCCCGTTTCCCCCGCCCTTGCATTCCGGTGCTGTCTCCACACTCACCTCGCTTCACCTTCATCGGCTCTCAAGACCTCGTTTGTTAAGAGTCGTTCAAATCTCTCCGCTCTCCACTCGGAGTTGCCAAATTCTTATTCGCCAGTGAAGTAAGAAAATGTCTTTCCACAAAAACTCGTCACCAATAAGTAGGGGCAGTGATATTTCGCGAAAAGATTTCGAGACAAGATACAGTCCAAAGCACTGTAGGGTCGTCCAGCTTCTTTGATTGGCTAAGAAATGTTCTGGCCCGTGTTAACCGTTTGCGCACGAATCACGAAGGTTCAGTGTCGGAGTTACTTAGTCCTGAGTGGCTTGGTCATAGACGGACACAGCACCAGCAGCCAATGGAGGTATAACAACAGCTGAGGTGTTGAAGTCTACTGCATGCTCCGATTTTTACGCGAAAAGTCGGTGGCCCTACCAATAAGTAAAAGAAAACTGCTGGTACGCCCATACGGAATTGAAACCTAGCATACGCGGAAATCTTTACGTGAAATTGGGGCGTCCGTGTGTACAAAATAAAAATTACCCAACTCCACTGGCTACTGATTTGAGAAATACGCTTCCAGTGAGAATTGAAGGCAGGTAATTCAAACAGTATGAACTACAAATCGCATGCGAGTTCGTGCAGAGGGTGTTTTTAGTGATTTATTTCAAAACCATTCTAGCAAAGCTGAACGCCTGGATACAAAGCGATGCTGCAGAGTAGGAAAGTTTACAGATAAGAAACAGCAGTTTATACCGCGAACTCCAGCCGTACACATCAGTATCAAAAAATATTAGGTACTGTACATGCAGCAGAAGAAGCCGGAAAATTGTAAGGCTACGAAAAAAAAACCATTTAAAAACATTCCGCTAGGGTTAATTGTCAAACCCTGCAAACTAAACGTATTCATAAACGACACCAATACATAAATTTCCTGGCATTAAGTAACTTGCTTGAATAAAATGTATTTTTGTGTTTACTAGCATAATTATCTGTTCCAAAAAAATTCAAGTTAGGTATAAGGCGCTGGTTGACGAAAGTAGTTGAGACATTTCTAAGGTTTATTCTACTCAGATAGGGAAAATCAATGCTTTTAGTTCGGCAACTAAACTTTTCGCCACTAAGTAAGTGCTAGTGTGTACAGGAGTTTTTTTATGTTTTCTATGTTAAAAAACAAAATAATTGCAATAAGATAAATCAAATATAATATAACTACTTAACTAAGGGAAATCTTTGTCTTTTGTTATTGACATAGCTTAAATTTCTAATTAAAAGTAACCTGTTTGGAACACTAGCGCTTGCTTACCTAGCAGTGGAAATTTTTCATATGCCAAACTCTCCCATAAGGAAACTAGTTTTGTTCCTAACCAGAGTAGAATTAACCATAGACATGTCGCTGGCCTGTGAAGCCGTTTTGCAGGAGTAAGTGGCTGGAATTGGTGTTATAAGCGACTGTTTCAGATCTGTAGCTGTAGACAAGGCCGTGAACAGCATACAATTTGTGGAGAGTAAATACAAAATTATCTCCACCCCCCCCCCCCTATTTTTCTGTACCTCCTCGCCCAGAAAAAGTAAGTGAATGAGGGAAAAGATTTCGACGGCTCTTAACATCGAGGTGTGGAGAGCCGATGATGGTGAAGTGAGGTGAGAATGGAGAAGCGACGTAATGCAAGGACGGGAGAAATTGGATATCCCCGAGAAAACCCACCGACCAACGGCATCGTACGGCACTATTCTCCCCTAGAAAAAGATAAGTTTATTTAGCGTACGCATAGCATAAAATTATTCAATAAACACAACTTCAACAAAAACTTGTTTATATTTTTAAAAAAATGTAAGTAACTACTTGCAATTACTTCTTCTCTTAAAACTAGTTTCCTTTGCATTCTCTCTGGGGCGGCCCCAGAGAGCACACCTCCCACATAGGAGAGCCGTGTTCGATTCCCGGTGGGGTCGCTCCCGGACTTTCGCCCGTGCGAATAGTGCCGGACGGTACAGCGCGTCGGCGGCTTTTCTCGGGGATCTCCCGTTTCCCCCACCCTTGCATTTCGGCGTTGCTCCACACTCACATCGATTCACCCTCATCGGCTCTCAAGACCTCGGTTTTACGAGCCGCCCAAAACTCTTTACTCACTCACTCACAATAGATAAAATACACAGGGACGATAGCGGTTCCTTTGATGCAGGCGTGCACGTTGTCTGATTGGCTGGGCAAGACTCTGGGGACGGGCCTTGTGTGTGATTGCCTACCACGTACTGCGAAAGGTTTCCCATTGGTCAGGGTGTCGGCTGGCAAGTAGGCCGAAGTTACCAGGCGTTGGTTGGAAAACGGCGTTCCGGCATGTTGTTAGCTAGTGAAGTCATTCTGCTGGTGAGCGCGGCTATGGTGTTCGCGCGGTACAGGCGGTTGGTGCAACTCTGTAGACTTGCCTGTTCTGTGGCGAACGCGAGACAGACAACCAGTCACCGAGAGAGAAGGCAGCGGGAATGTGGGCTGTGAGTTCGGCCCCGTAATTACAGACCATTAACATTTTATTCTGGTGGAAACGCCGGCGGCCACGTACGTGGCATCCCCTTTTCCTTCCTTCCTCGTGGGTCGACGGCGGCGATGGGATCGACCGCTCGAAGCCCCGCGGTTTTTCGATTAACTCGCCGGTTCGACTGCCTGCTGAAGTTCTACTTCCAGGATATTCCCCCACCTCATACGGACAGAGCTTAGAAAATTACACCAGAGGGACAACGCACGGCGTTCGATCGCACTCAGCGCAATAACATTTTGCGTAAGAGCTATACCTTACTAGGCATTACCAACAGACATATTTTCTCTCTATCTTCATACATGTTAGCTATAAATGAAACACTATAATTTATAGACAAAATATAATTAAAAGTTAAATTTAACAAAAAAAATAGGGTTCTTTTATGGTAACACAAGTAACAAATTTAGGAAACAACCAACGCGTCATACATGAATTGATTTTTCAAAGGTTCGATTTAAAAAGTGTGAAGAAACCGCGAATAGACTACAAATTGTGCATTGTTAAGTTCCACGTGTGATTCACCATGTAAAGTACGCATTATTACACGTCACTGTACATAATACAAAATGAGCCGTATATTTTTTTTCCATAGTATTCACTTTACTACACAGCCCCTGTGCTTACAATCCGCTAATTTATTACAGGTTGTATAAAATAAATTTATTAAATTTGCTATACAAAGTAGAGTTACAATATAAGTTATTGACGAGGGATGTCCAATCCATCCTGAAACACTCAAATACAATATATTGGGCCACCTGTTTTTCGCGGAAAGATTCACGCGGAGGCTAGACTTCAATATCTTATGTGTACACTTGCAGTCTTCCTTCGACTATTAGTAGGGATAGTAAGCGTGTCTGGTGTTGTGTGGACCAATAGGGCGGTTGCAAACGGGAATACAGAGACCAACAGAACCGGTGGTCATGCAGTCGTGAATACAGACGACTCCCATCTAACTTGTATAGGCTGCTCACGGTAAAGCGAGCCCTGGCTACTTTTTGCTTTCAGCCATTTTTTACCCTTTAACAATTTTTTTAAAAATAATATTGTAATGTTAATAATAAAAATAACAAACATGGTTTGTATATTCAAACGCTCTCGGAAGCTAATGTCTAAGTCTAAAATAAAATATATTTATTGACTACTATTCCAAATGAGAGGGATTTCAAAAGTGCTCACTTAACCGAGAATAGCCAACTTTAATTGCTAGTAAATCTTTACCGCACTCAAAGTGTTAATACGAAAGGCACTGCAGTAGGGTAAAAAAAAGGAGAGCTCGAGCCTATTGGCACCCGGCACCGGAGTCGGAACCACCAGGCCACCATGTTGTGACGTCAGACGTCTGCCATCTTGGATGAGAGTGATCTTGACCTTGACCTGGGGTAACCTTGAACATGACCAGGGATAACCTTGATCTTCACCCGAGGTAACATTGATCTTGTCATGGAGTAACCTTTGGTTGACCTTGAAATCGAATAATCGCAAAAACTAGGGAAAAATGGTAAAAATCGGCCAAAATTACATTGTTGACACCCATCACCATCATGGATTTCTATGAACTTGCCCTAACTCCAAGTAATCCCGTTTGCGTGCCAGTTTAGGATAATGTATATTTCGTACGAACCTACTGTATGGCATGATGTTCGTCGCTTGTATTGTCCATTTGTAACATATCTGGCCGCTAAGAATCGCACGAGGTGGGCTCTTCAAACAATCACTCTTCTCATGTTGCCGAGCATTACAGCTTATGCTAAAGATCTTGACTAAATAACAACACTGTTTTCCAAGTATTTTTGCAAAATCGGGGAAAGTTTGCATGCAGTCGTACTCGACATACTAGATTTCGCATCGTCAGTGGCGTGCAGCGTTTTCATTCAAAATAAGTCGTACACTTAGAGCTACTCCTGCAGAGAGTAACTCCCGTAGAGAGTGACTCCTGCCGAGACCTTACTCGTCGCAGCCAAACTAAGATCAGTAACTACATTAACCATGATGGTACTGCTTACTGAAACTTTCGCCTGATATTATTTTTTTTTTTCTGGGGGCGACTATTATTATGGAAACGGGTGTATTTCTCATGCCATCGACATAAGTGTACAAATCTGGAGTAGTCTGCGGCTCACAGTTTTCACATCAGTGATAGAACTCGTGGTATGGAAAGGCATGGAAAGATTATCTTTTACAGCATATTTAATATATAAAAAAAAGATAGAAAAAGTAGACGCGTGCGTGATTACAAATGTTTATAGGTCCTACCAATTCGCGTTATAGTTCGGTACCAAGCTAGAAAACCTATAAAAAACCAATAAATTTCGCGAAAATATTTCGAGACAAGATACAGTCCAAAGCACTGTAGGGTCGTCCAGCTTCATTGATTGGCTAAAAAATGTTCTGGCCTGTGTTAACCGTTTGCGCACGAATCACGAAGGTTCAATGTCGGAGTTACTTAGTCCTGAGTGGCTTGGTTCTAAGACGGACACGGCACCAGCAGCCAATGGAAATATAACAAAAACTGAGGTGTGTATATAGTATTGAAGTCTACTGTGTGCTCCGATTTTTAAGCGAAAAGTCACTGGCCCTACCTATAAATATAAGTTTCATATGTGTATTTGGACCCCCTCTCATCCGTCACGTTCCGCAGGACTCTGAACCAATAGTAAACATTCTGCATTATGATACCTTCATTCCGCGTGGCCGAGTAGAACATGAGAACGAATTCTGCCTTTCGCAACAGCCAACGATGAAATTACTTTTGCTCAATTATACATGATGTGTCGATTTGTGTGGAGTGTGGGCAATACATCTCAAAATAAAACAGAAATTCCATATGAATATACGTAATTTTTATAACTTTCCTGTTACTATATACATAAATTGACACTTATGATATAGGACCGTAACGTATAGCATAGTGGGATTTTATAACGTAGATGTATGGGTGTCTATAAATTTTACACAGGCAAAGCTGCTTAAATTCTTTCATTACACGCTTAACAACTTCAGGACTGCGCGCTAGTTAAATGCCTTGCGCATAGGGCGAAGAGGCATCTGATGGGCATGGCAATGTCACCTTTATCGCTCCTCCAGTACCACACGCGCGCAAAATTTCTCCCTTTAAAAGTGGAATTCATAGTGAATGTATGAATAGTGCTGTAAGCAAGAATGACTTATAACCGTACCTAAGTACAGTACTGAATTCACAGTCCCTGAAACAAGTATTACTTATTGTAATGGTTTGAAGTAAAGCTTCGTGGAGCATTACTTTGAGAAATGCACCGTATCATAGTTTCATCGGCTCAAAAGACGTTGTGCCTTATTCTCAAGTATTCATGATAAGAGACATTAAATATTTATATGCATATAAGTAGTTCTTCTTAAAATTGTGTGCGTTGTAAACTTAAGATGTTATTATTTATATTACGACTGGGTAGTTTGTTTGATATTTTTTATTCAGAACGATACCGATTTTAAAAAAATTAACGCGTGCCCTAGAAATAAATATATAACACATACTTTTGTGAAAAGATAATTTTCTTCAACTGGGATTATTTTGAAAATATATAGGTAAAATAATTGAAGTTCCTAATCCCTTATGTGCGAGTTGGTACTATAAATCCCTGTGAGTGTTATTCTGATCTGAAATTGAGTACCAGGTTCAGGTTTGATACAAGGGTAGCCCTGCATCATTATATTACCGTTACGGCGAGAAATTGTCATAACTAACAATATTTTTGATAACTTACGAATTAAATAAGTATGTTAGTGATCTACTTAATGAAATGTTCATCCAATGGAACCTAACCGATTTTATACTTACCAAAATTTTCTACTGTTTAAAATACATCATAGCAACGGTTGGCGAAATTGTTCAGCTTCGAAGCTGACAAAACACAGATGACAAGAATACAGCATAAATGTTGTAATCCAAACCGGGTCACTCAACTATATCTTTAACAAAATCTGCCAACAAGAACATTTCCAAAGACAGCTTCATTAGCACAGGCTTTATTTACTACACGAATACTGGGATAGATGTAAATTCGAATTTTTTCTCAGACGTGGTTTTTTGAGTAGTTTGTATTAATGTCTAACAATCTAGCGGAATTAAATACAATACATTGCGTATGTGTGGGCTGTGATTGTGTGTGCACACGATATTTATATTCCTGAATATGAATTTAAAGCAGAAGGTGATTGTTATTTTAAGTTACGAAATAGAAATAACATATTGAAATTGTTAGTTTTTAAACAAAATTGATTTTTTTAAACTACTCTAAAACCGTAGATGTCGTCAATAAAGTAGCTGCGTTACATTGACGTTGATATTATAAGCTACAGTAAATTTTTTTAGGCACTGCATCAAGTAAAGCTTGAATAAAAAAACGTACTGCTATACGAATTACTTCGTCAAAATATTTCTTCAGTAATTCTCTGCTCAAATAAGTTGTACGTTACCCATTATTTCACGGAACGTAGTTATTGGCAAACAAGCCTCCGTACATTCAATCCCTGCCTACGACCACGCTTTGCGTTCCTTTATCCGGCAAACTCCTGTTTTGGCCTCCTCATCGGCCATTAGTTTGGTTTTATCCATGACTACATTTTCCGTGCTGATGTCAATTTTTTATCCTAGAGAGTGTTAAGGACGACCGATTTTAATTAGCAGGTTGTTATAAGTTATATCAGCATGATGTTTTGTAATGTTTTAAACAGCGTAAACTTGTTTATAACTCTCATTTTGTATCCTGATAATCCTGCATAAGGACAACGCAAGAGCTCGTGTTTTACTTTATAACTGTTTTGAATTTAATGCAATCCATCTTTTTTTTTTTTTTTTTTTTGCAGGAAGATCGTGAAGGACAGAGTTAACGAACTGAAACATTCCCGAATAAGTAATTATCACACTCGACAATTTAATCTGAGTATTTTTATTACCTTTCGCCTGCAAACGTTCTCACTCGACGGACGAATAAACTGTAAACAGAAGTCTTGTTAATTATGTCGTAAAATGGAATCACTCTTCGCCAGCCGGTACACCTGAGTTTTACTGGCGGTGGCCGCGACGTCGCCCTCCGGCCTACACCGCAATAAAACCCGCTGCTAATTACAAATGCAGATTTCTCGTGCGTCTCTCGCCAGCTTTGAAGCAGGACAGCGTTTCGCTTTGTTCTTAGAACAAACTCAGGGAGACATCTAAGGAAGCTAGTGACTGTATCACTACTACGCTTGCGAATAGGAACGCAATAGTCATATCCATGATGACCTCATACAAATATTCATAAATTTTATGTCAGTTAACGCTCCCTACCCCCCCCCCCTTCCCCCCNTGCCGGAAGAAATATTTTGTGCTGGCTACAAAACGTTTTGTTAGTAATCAGCTGCCAAATTATTTTTGTGGTGAACAAATTATTTAAAAAATTATTTTGTGTCGACTACAAAATTATTTTTCTCCGTGTAGAATACTTTTTGTCCTAGGCTACAATTGGCATATAATTAAAACAGTTACAAAGATAAGCATATGCACAAAGAAAACACAGTGGCGTTTCTACAACTCATACAACACTGTCAAAATTCCTTTATTTCTGTTGTTAGATTGAAAACCGGAGGTATTAATACTGGCGTAGTTGGGGAAAAAAAACTCGCCAAAAATTATTATTTTTCATACTGCTGAGACGCTTTTAAAGTATGAAAATAATTTTGTTTTTTTCTCTGTTAATGTCACTTACAAATATTCCGAAACTTCTGTGACTGCGACGCTTCGGAATTAATTAATAAAAACAAATATTTGGCTGGTAAATATAGTCAGCACACACACTTTCTTGTTACATATACAAGATCCCCACTTGGCAACGTCGCAAGAACATTCGCGGTAGCTGATTGTCTAAACACCGACACACAGCAGTTGTAACAAGCGAACTTAAACCAGGCTGAGCTCTCTTCTCGTTAGTCATACTTTGTTTACGGAAGTGCTTGTCGCTTTGCGCGGTCGTAGCTTGTGTTTATTTACGTGTCGTTCAACTACTGTGTATATTACTGTATTTTGCGTTTGTGAAGTGCTTGCTTCAATTGTGCACGGGGCCTTAGATTTATCTAATATTCGTGGTTACTTCCAACTCCCCGGAAGAGCTGCTCAAGTTCTACTTTCGGACTACCCATCCTTCCGCCACTTGTTTTGTACGTTTTGAAGAGCGAGAACTAAATAAGTGCAACAATAAGTGGAGTGTGGAGGGATATGGGTTGCTCTTAAAAATCGAGGCCTTGAGAGCCGATGAAGGTGAAGTGAGACGAGTATGGAGCAGCGCCAGAATGCGTGGGCGGGGGAAACGGGACCATCTACCAACGTCATCGTCCGGCACGATTCCCAAATGCGAAAACCCAGGAGCGACCCCGCTGGGGATCGAACCCGGTTCGCCTAGTTGGGAGGTGAGTAGTCTAGCCACTACGCCACCGCGGTCCTAACAAAGCTTAAACATATCTGGAATAAGACACTGAGAAGCAAAATGAGCACCATATTAATATCCTGGAGTGTCAATCAAAATTGAATATATCTTTTTTAATACGTAACGATTAAATACGTCCACATCATTGCATTTATTGAAACCTAAATATGAGAGTATGAAATGTTTTCTTTACAAGTAACGTAAAAAGTGTAGATTGAATATATTATACAAAGTAACTGTTTCTTACTATCCATTGCCAACTTACGTCTTTTCTCTCCGATTTAATGCGTACGTATTTACTATGAAATAAGTATTATGAACTCTGCAAAATATGTATGTGAAGATTGCTACTAACCAAAAGCCTTAATGGCAAAGGTTTATGAAGTACGATTTATTCAAGAAACAACCAGGCACATTTCCGCGCCTTCTACTATCTACGGATTGAACTCTTAAGAAGCCCCTAAAGAACTCCAATCAGCAGAACGTAGAAAAATGAACATTTACAGTCGCTCTGCGTGTCGCCTCGCACCAAACTTAAATGACAAAATGCATACCAACTAAAATTTTAATAGAATTGTTACATGAACGCCTGAGGGGCGTGTCTGAGTTCGTGAGTGATGGAGGTCTTAATAAAAATAAAAGAACTAAATTAGATTTTTAATTTATTCACAAAGCTATTATTTACAGCATTAAATCATCTGTCTCCACTTTTACTCTTTTTATTTCACAGTAAGCGCAATATTTAATGTATATTTCAACTCTAATTAACGTCCTTCTTTATGTCTCTGTTTGGTTATTGTCAATTAACTCATACTCATCATTAACTTTATAATGTCTTTCACTCACGCATCCAGTCCAATAGTCCAACCTGCAGTCGTTCTCTTCACTGCTCTGACGTTTGCAGTCACAGATTTTCCTCCCGCTGGTCACTTCTCTCGCCACGCGCTTCTATTCTCTCTAGTCGTCTACCGCTGAAACTCATTCATTCAACAACTGCTGGCTAGGAGGCCCGACGCGCCTTTTATAGCCGCTGGCATTGACCTGGAAGGTCCGACACACCCCGAGTCTATCTGAGAGCAATGATGTCAGTAATCCAGAGCATTCTTCAGATGTCTCAAAGACACCCGATACCCAAGGCCAAGAGCGGCACGCGCCCTGATAGGCATAACAGGCACGCCTTGTAAACATTCCTTTGTCAAAAGCCGCTGCGTCTCCAATTGCAACTGATAGCGCGCACGTCAATAAATCATCCGTGCCTCGCACGCTCAGAGCGGCCGCCTGTAACAATATTAAGAATAGCGTGATTGCAAACGGTAATTTTAAGAAGATAAACACTACACAAATAATGAAAAAAAAAAAAAAATTGTTCTCCAAAATTTTATATTAGTATTTAAATGAAAATTTTTTATCTTGGTTACAAAATATTTTAGTGTTCATTTTTGAAGAAAAAACTTAACTCGAAATCTTAAAATTAATTACATTTTTCCCCAAAATATATGTTATTTTCTTTGACTAGAATCAGTAATATAACAGACAAGAAATGTTATACGCGTATCACCGACAGAAAATACGAAAATGCTTAAACATTTATATATCTATCAATAACCGCAATTCAGAAAACCCCGATCTCTACGATCACCTCCTATAAGTTGGTTTACACCAAAAGGTTCACAACCAAATATCCTAACAAACTTTTGTGAAAAAGAAAGCTTCGGTCAACGACAAAAATATATAAAATCACACATTCAGGATACTAATATTTGCAAAATAATTAACACATACTATTAAGTTGCTAGTGCTCCACATAACCATATTCTTTAAATTGTATTTTACATGTACATATATCCCTTCAGAAAAATATTTTTCATTATTTTAAAACATTCCGTTGGCATACCTAATTCATAATTTTACCAATTTTTAAATCTACTCACTTTTCTCAACATGCAGATTTATTTTAAACATGCCTCAAATTTAAAACATACTTATCCCTTACCTCTCAGGTGTTTATTCCGCAAGAGTTTGTGAACCGTTCACAGTTCCACCATGAGAGCGTGCCTATTTATTTCCATACTCTTACCGTACCCCTCGCCACTACTTCACAATAATCTGAACTGGCAATGAGGCAAACGTAATTTTAATCGTTATTATTTTAACTTCTCCAATAAGGAAACTTAATTTTACAAAAGATTCCTCTCAGAGCGGTATGCCGACAGTCTTTCATTTCCGTCGAGAACATTGTCCCTCTTCGAACTGGAACTCTGTGGAAACACAGCTGACGTCACCAGGGAGTAAGCCCAATAGCGCTGAAGCACGTTAGTCCCCAGCCAGACCGACTCGGAACACGGGCACGCTCGGGCAGTCTGGATTCTGACGCTGACGCTGTTTCTCTGCTGGCCGACTCTTCGCATCGCCGAGGTACAGGCCATGTCTCGATTTATAGAATACTCTTTCTAGAGATCACTCTTTCGCACAACCTATCGAGAGCACTGCTTCGCGCTCTCGCTCGATGAAACTGGGACAACCGTTCTCTCGCTTCTCGCCGACCTCACGCAGACATCTGATGTCCAGCAAGACGAGAAATCATGTTAAGCTAAAAATCGCCGTCATCGCTACTGAAAGCAATTTATATACGTCCAAAAAATTCACAAGTAATTACAGTGCTACAGAAATAATTGTTACCGTCTTGTTGCAGCAAAGGGACGAAAAAAATAACGAAATGTCAGAAATCTTAATTTATATTTTTATAAATACGTGTTACGTAATTTATTTAGTTGGCTAAGACACTTGAGATTATTAACTTTCTGTTAAGATGCGACGTGGTTTCGGCCCAGAAAGCTCTATAACCTTGTTCATGAACAGGAACAATGTAAACAAATATGGCGCGTGGCCAGAGAGTGAGAGAGATAGCGCCAGTGAGTATACAACTTCGTGATCTCTCTGTGCTCTCGCTCTTTCGCGCTCTCTCCGATGAACTGGGACGACCGGAGAGCGTTCTCTCTGAGGTCATAGAGAGAGCGCTCTGTGGGCCGACAGTTGACGCCGGGCGCCGACTTACTGCGTTGTACAATCGGAGCTAAGGCCTCATCTAAAGATAGGAAAAACACTCATCGTTGTAGCTGAATTAATAAACGGGCTGGCGAAAATACGTGACGGTTACGTGACATCATGTTAAGGAGCTCTTGAACATGAGAAAAAAAAAACGTAGACATATAGTCTCATCATCATGGGGTGATTTTTTTCGAAGGTTTTTCACCCAGGCGTCGTGACGATCCGTTAATGGACTGTAGCTAACAGATTTCAAAAAGGTAAACTTGCATCTCAAAACGACTTCCCTGATGTCAAATCCAGAAATTTAAGGACTGAAGGAAACGCCGGAGTACTGAAACATGGTACAGATTTTTTAAACTGGAAGCAAAATTTCTAACGAGAAAATTTTCTAATAATCCGGTTTAAACGTCTACGTGATTTCAACGTGGGAATGCTTTTTTTTTTTTGTTCTCGCAACGACCGTGACGTACCACTCATTAAAAACACAGGTTTTTTTTTAATTCATGAAGATTTGCCGTATTTCCACGCGCTGAGCTGTGCTATATTCAGGTAGTGAATTTGTTATCAAGCTCAATAATGCAGTGCTGTACTTGATATCTACTTCTTCTCTAAGCAGTCGTTAGACTACTCGCCTCCCACCTAGACGAACCGGGTTCGATTCCCGGCGGAGTCGCTCCCGGATTTTCGCATGTGAGAATAGTGCCGGACGATGCTACTGGGCAGCGGGTTTTCTCGGGAATCTCCCGTTTCCCCCGTCCTTTCATTTCGGCGCTACTCCATACTCACCTCACTTCGCCCTCATCGGCTCTGAAGACCTCGATGTTAAGAGCCACCCAAATCTCTTCAATCACTCACTCGCTCTTTATGCACGCTGATTAATTGGCAAAGGTTTATCGACGTGAGATAAGAAGAAGGGGAGCGGAAAGCATGGAGGAAGGAGTTAATCACTGTACTTATTTTCCACTTACCACAGGGCAGAATGATAAAATGAAAATACAGAAAATAATTTTATTGTTCGTAAAGTAAGCTTTCAGTGCCTCTATTGATGTCGATCTAGAAGAGAGACGCAAGCTAGGCTCACAAAACTTGTTAAAAAGACACTAACACACGAGAGTCCCAAATATCCTGCTCATAGATTTCAACCTCGTAAAAAAACCCTTCTCCCAATTTTTTTCGGTGTCTGGTGTTCGGTTATGGGAATCATCTGCCCAATGATCTGAAGCAATATTAACCTTAATAAAAAATGCATTTGATGCAAGCAAAATATCTGAGGGAGAGAAGAATGGTTATTTTTTCCTTATGTATTGTTTTAAACAATTTCGTATTAGCTAAATACTTCATATATGTTCGTGTAATTTGATTATTTTTAACTTAACCAATTGTTATGATTTTGCAAATTTTTATATCATGGTGTTTATTTACTTTTACTTGTATTGCAATTTTATGGTTAATTCTGCATTATAGTATTTAATGTACTTCAGAATTCTTAAAAAGTGACAAATATTAACAAAACTTAAAGTTATATTGAAACGTTTAGTCTTATTGCTGTGCTATAGTGCTTAATGTAACTCAATTTCTTATTGTAATCACTTCGCCACTAATGAGCCAGTTAATAATAACATATAATCACTATTAAATTATTTTTTTGGTAAAACACGTTTATTATTTTGACATCACGATAAAATTACGATGAGGAAAATATAGTAGGATCATAGGTCAGAATGGAAACAGCATAATCAACAAACCTCATGGAAAGAGGGAGAAGGTGGCGCAGCTTAAATGACTCAACATCCTGCAAAACCAGTCCTAAAACTGATTTTATAAAACTGGACTTCTGAAGAGAATCAAACCTAAATGATTTTGTGTACTTTGAATTTTCCAGTATGCAGAAACCATTTTTTTTTTCAAGCGAGCGAAGCACGCTCATCGGGAGCTCTTAAGAGTTTAAAAAATATTTAGCTACAGAATAACATATTATTATAACCAGTTAACTAGAAGGCTTTAGTCCAACTAGGGGCATGTGGTATTGCCACATTATTTTGGTATTATCCACGTTAATGGCCATTTTTCTTTAGTCTGACCGTTATAGTGAGCCTAAATGGCCTGCCTCCCCAACAAGTTCCACCTGTATATCATTTTTTTTTTCATCCCGTTTAACTCCTTTAGAAGATTCTCGTTAAGGAGACAAGTCAGTAAAAGGCAAAGTCTCCACAGTAATTTGTAGCTAAAGAGCGGTTCACACGTTCGGCGAACGCAGCGCAACAATGAAACAAGCAGCCAGTATAAAACTCGACATAACATTCTTCCGCGTACGTGCTCCGAATACGCACGCCCGTTTTCTTCGAAACACTTCAACACAGTGAGCATATTAATGCGCTCATATTGGGCCCGGCACATGGTAGCGTGGGCCGGGCGATGAATAAAGTGCGTCCTCTGTTACTCAATCTTTTGACCTTTTTTCAGTTTTCCAGGTAAGGGCTTAGTTCGCACTTTGTGGAGAACGTTATTTGCGTACTTCATTTTCCAACTTAAATTTATGTCATCCTTCTTTAGCACTTCCTTTTTGCGAACCACGAATTTTATTTATTCACCAATGTGACTTCCACGCGCGTGTCTGTCCATCTGAAATTAACTCACTTCGTGGTGCATATCAATTAACGGAGGCTTTATAATTGCGTCTCGTAACAATTCTCGTGTCTCAATACAAACGCACGAACTGCGCGTAAATTACGTGTTTTTATACAAGAAGGGTATTAAGCTCATAGTATGAAATATAAGAATACCGTTTACCCTTGTGAATACAATGACGTTTAATTTAAGCAAAATTATTATTAATTCAAAAATGCCTTGAAATGCCAGTGGTGACGTTATGCATCGAGCTATCAGTGTATAAAGAAACTTATTGACATTTCCCCTAAAATATTAATATTAGCGTTGTCAGCATTCTGTCATGTGCACGCGAGTACTAAGTCAGATAAACATTAAGGCCAGAATTTACAACCCAGTCAGTTACTGGGAATATTAAAGTTTACGTAAGTGATGCTGACGTTCATCTGATTTTATCATTCTAGGCTCCCACCTACGAAAACAGGTTATATGCAAACACAAAAAAAAGTCAACTAGCATGTATTTTATGTGAGTCGGAAGAATTGAATTTCAAGGGTTTATAACGCACAAGCACGCATGTACACTTTAAAAAAAAAAAAAAAAAAAAAAAACTTTTCACCACCTGTAATTGGTTGCACAATGTTATGAACTGTGATCAGGCCTTAGCTGCGCGGCCTGCCTGATCACACCTTCAAACGTTAATCAAGGTCACGAGCCGTGATTGCCAAAATGCCTAGCGAAAGGCGAAGCAAAAAATCCCCTCCATCGGACAATAAACGGAGTAGTAAGCTTACAAAACGCACCCCCTATATAGGACACCGCAGACCTGTGAACGGTTTCTTTTGTCATCGGGGCATCGAACCAAGAGAACGCCTGGACGTGGGTGTGCCCGGCCGTCGCCTACGTCAACACGCATGAGGTGGGGACTCGCCAATTAGGTTGGGGCCACTGTGGTGTAGTTGTTGGATGCTCATCTCCCGCCTGGGCGAACCGGGCTCGATTCCCCGGCGGGGTCGCTCCCGGATTTTCGCATGTGAGGATCGTGCCGGAAGATGCCACTGGTCGGCGCATTTTCTCCGGGTCTGCCGTTTCCCTGCCATTTCATTCCGGCGCCGCTCCAAACTCGCCTCACTTAGAGACCTCGATATTACGAACGACCCAAATCTCTTCACTCATTCCCTTCCTCACCTACTCCAATAAGGTTGTAATCAGAAAGTGGCGAGGCGTTAATGCGTTACTATAATTAATCAGCTAACATCCTGTTAATCCTTTTAAAGGTCCCGCAAGTAATGTTCATGACCTTAATTGTTCAATAAAACCACACCTTTTACTGTTATTCTCCACCTAACTCTGAGTTAAGTGTTTCGCCCCTATAGCCCCTTTAAGGCATGAAAGAATATTAAACCATTTCATGAAAACAAGAAGAATGATCAATGGGACAGTCGGCGGATTAAAAAAAAAGACATTTGTCAAGTCTGGAGTGGTATTCTGCACAGACCAGTGTGAATTTGATCCCGTACTTCCTCTTGAGCTATGTTCAACCTAGTAACTCAAAAATCCCGGTGGTGCAACCTTTTTTTTTTTTTTTTTTT
>NQII01000357.1:686231-717997 GCA_002778355.1 Clitarchus hookeri
GGGGGGGCTTGGAGGAGAGCGAGAAGGGGCTAGTGTTGGAAGTTATTACATTTCATTACGTCCCGGGCGCGTACCCGCTTATTAAATAATACCGCAAGCGCGGCTCGGAATGGCGTCTTCTACCCGAGTCGAGCTGTTCGAGCGTGCGCACGACGCACCTGTGCGCTAGCACGCAGTGGTGTGTTTGAGGCAGGGAAGCGTGGGAGGTGATAAGGGCGACACTGACGCGCGCGCCTGGTGCCTCATCACCCCTACGCGCAAGGCTTTGAACTGGCGTGCAGTGTTTCCGTCGTGCTGCGTGTACCTACGAGACTTTTGAGCGGTAACCACGCCATTTTATTGGTGGAAAGTTCTGCACCAAAGTTCATTGCAGGTCTTTATAATAGTTTCGCATGTTTCCGATCAGTACGTTAAGATATGCAGCCGTGTGAAGGAAAAAAAGCCGTTTTTAGCTGTGTTGGAGAACTCGGGAATAGCATCTATAATGTGCATGGTGTACTATACGTAGGGGCAGTGATTTTTGGCGAAAATATTTCGAGACAAGATAAAGTCCAAAGCAATGTAGGGTCGTCCAGCTTCTTTGATTGGCTAAAAAAAAGTTCTGGGCCGTGTTGACCGTTTGCGCACGAATCACGAAGGTTCAGCGTCGGAGTTACTTAGTCCTGAGTGGCTTGGTCAAAGACGGACATGGTACTAGCAGCCAATGGATGTATAACAACAGCTGAGGTATGCATATAGTATTGAAGTCTACTGTGTGCTCCGATTTTTACGCGAAAAGTCACTGGCCCTAACTGTACGCATCTCATCTGAAGTGTGTTTTCTTTTCGTAAATCGGTCTAATAGGGACACGTTTATTGGTTTCGTAAAAAAAAATTGCGGATATCAAACGCTCTGGAACGCTGCTCAAGCGACAAGTGGGAGGCGCCCTTATGTGCACAGAGGTGAAGCAGTCTCTTGTACCGCAGACTCGAGAAAAATGTGCGTCGCCGACCAGCGAAATGTTGGCACGCCGTTCTCCTGGCGATCTACTCGCCAACCGGCGGCGTAGCCAGTAAGGAACCTTCCGCAGCATGCAGTAGCCAATCAAACGCAAGACCCGCTTCCAGAGCCGATCAGATAATGGCTACACCCACATCAAAGGAACCGCCGTGTTATTTAGTCTGTGTGTACTTATCTACTCTGTGGGACCTCTTAACGCTCTCGCCAGAAACATTCAAAACTACTACACGTCAGCGAAATCTGTGAAAACGGGTCCCAGCCATAAATGAGTGGCACCCTACCGGTTGTTACGGTGATCGAAGTTCGTCAAATCGATGGTGATTTTTTCATTTGATTCCAGAGAATCCTGTCACTCCGGCACCGATCGGTAACAACTAGCGGTGTCGCTAACTCAGGTTCGCAGTGTGCATCACAGATTAAAGATGAGGTAGATTTATTTCCATCAGAAATAGAACGACTCATCTGTCACCAATAAAACTGTCGAAATCACACGGTCAAGAGTAATGAAAGTGTTTTATGTGCATTTGGTTTTTCAGTGGAACCACACTATTATGTGAATTAAACATTCTGATTAACTTGAGTATATTCTAGTTGCACCAAAACTTGATCAGAGAAAGTGTAAAATTGTTTTAAAACACTTATTAACATGAACACCATTCTAACTTAAACTTCTGTCCATCTTTATTCTAATAGTTTTACTGGACAAAAAAAAATGCAGTCCGATGTTGGAACATGCTAAGTGGTTGTTGCGCAGCTTTCGTGCTCACTCTACGCCACTACAGGTGGTCACCGGTTGACTAAACACTTCTTGAAAGCCGTGATGAGACTCTTCTTTCGTCATATACCGTATCCTTCCGCAAAATTTCATACACTCTGTGGCAAATATTCATGCGCGAGTCAGGCGACACTAAAAATTTTTAATAACATAATATAAATATGTTTTCATTAGGAAATTTTTTAAGACACAACGCGGTACTCGTATGCCACATTACGTGCAAACGTTTATTAGCATTCCCTCACTTTTGAAATATCATACATTCATAAAATCTATTTTATTTTGAACAATGGTAAGCAAGCAGATATTAAATAAGAAATCTGTCCCTCGAAATATATCAAAAGACTGAAAAACACTGCTCGATCATGAAAATTTGCGAATGAGCATGATAAACTGACAGACACTATTTATTCGGTTAGCTGTTGTTATAGGTGGACGCGAATATGGCCACGCGCTTGAAAACAGCACGTCATTTAACAACCATTTATCGGTAAAAATTACGAGCTCTCTCTGTGGACGAGTGAACAAGAGACATGGCGGCAGCAATAAATAGGGCCAGTGACTTCTCGCGTAAAAATCGGAGCACACAATAGACTTCAATGCCATATACACACCTCAGCTGTTGTTACACCTCCATTGGCTGCTGGTGCCGTGTCCGTGTTTGACCAAGCCACTCAGGACTGAGTAAATCCGACACTGAACCTTCGTGACTCGTGCGCAAACGGTTAAGCTGGACGACCCTACAGTACTTTGGACTGTATCTTGTCTCGAAATCTTTTCGCGAAATATCTCGCTGCCCCTAGCAATAAACAATGAAATGCTCAGCTATCGCACAGATATATCGACATTTTGCATCTAGCTTGTTGTAAACAGTAATTTCGCTGCGTTGTTGCCCAGAGTGTTGAAAGCGTTAACTTTTACGAGTATTGAAGAAAAGAAGTCCATTCCCGTGTCTGCCAAATTATACACTACGCTTTTAGTAAGAGCTAAGACGTAGAACTGTTTTCTTCATAATTCGCTGTCAACCTTAGAGTTGATAGATCAGTCAGTGCTTATGTGCAGTTACGGCCAGAGATTTATCCAGAAGGTCAATTTTAAAACTTTAAGTGCGGTACATACTAACTAAAAATTAAGACGAGGTAGAAGTGAGTCTCCTATATTCACGGCTGCATGACCATCAGATCTGTTGGTCTCTATATTGCAATTTACGACCGTCCTATTGGCAGACACAAGATCGGACACATGCCCAGTACTGGCCTGCTCTCTGCCAATATAACGCCGAGTTTAAAGTGTCCCAATCGAATGTTCTTCCCTGCGTAGAAGAATGTGGAGTCCATCCTGTTAGTTTGAGTAATTTACACTTTCGGTGTTGCTGACGTAATATAATGCTGCTGGTTAAGTATTAATTCGTCACCGGTGCCTTCGAAGAATACGGGTGTCGTGATGTTCAGGCAAACTCCATACGGCTCGGTAAAACCCAGATGAGGTAATATCACGTCGGCCACACTTAAGTGCTGAAATTGGCCGTGTGTGCCTACTATGTACGGTCGATGATAAGCCTGCAAGGAAACGAGGACAGAATATCATACTGCCTTTCCCGAGGGTAAAACTGAAGCAACAACCAGTGGACAACTGCTACTGGACCAAGCCAAATGTGCAGCCGGGGAGGGGGGTGGCTCTCAAATGCTAGTGTAGCTTTGATGGAGGAAGAACAACGGCGAAAGCGCGAAATTCAATACCGTTAGCTGCCGAGTTCGCTCAAAACATTCGCCAGCCGTTGTCACTTTCCCGAAGGAAAACCTCGAAATGAGTCATCAGTTTGCCCGTAGTATTCTGTTCGTAAGGCGAAGGGTTTTTAACCAATTCTGGCATGGCATTAATGTAAGTAGTCCGTCAATTATTATAGGTACGAAAATGCGTCATTAAGCGGACAAATATCCGCTCGCAAGAATATCGGTGTCAACATCGTTTCTAAATATTTAATGATTTGAAAAGATTGTGAGATGGAGATTTACTGGCAGAACATGTTAATACTTCTTAAGCCCAATTTCTTGATAAGGTTAAATCAACCGCGCATACTTTCAGTTTAGCGTTAACAGTACCGAAAGTGTATCGGGTCGGATACTTTCTGCATATTATCCTTTGGTTAGAATGCGAGTAAAGCTATCGAAGAGCCTTTGAGTGCGTAAGTTCAAAGCTCGATTCTCGGGCTGTAAATATTACTTTTATTTGTGCCATTGATTTACGTTAAGTGCATTTTATATTATATAAATGTTAAACAGAGACGTTAACAAGAACGAAAAGAAAAAAAAGACTTTTAGTTATTGCGCGTAATTGTCATCGCGTGCACATGCTTACTATCCAGATAGCATATTTACAAACACTGATAATTACAGCACTCAATATTATAATTAAATGCAATTCGGATGCGGATGGACAATAAACGTATTAATTATCGACTCGCTTAATTGCCAACCTGCGGGACCATAACACGTCAATTGCTCTTAAGGATGAGAGCCCTTTAAGTCATAAAACTAACATTTATGATACAAAAAAATTCAGAAAACATAGTTCACTACAAAGTCAAACCGATTAAACAATCGTGCACTTTAAAAATTAAAAAAAAAAAAAAAAAAAGTAAATGAGTGAGAAATTGAGTCGGAGTAAATGGACCCATTCTTTCAGCGACACAGATCGTGCTGGTATATATTATAGTATGCTTGTACCTTATACGCATGGGATATTCCCATGATTTCGTATCTGTAATTCTTTTCGTTTGTGACCTCAATAATGAGAGTGACGAAAACTACAGAATCGGAGTATAGAAATAATTATACACTACCGGTAAATGAGAACATAATACCATAAATATCTTGTCCCAAGTGTTGGAAATTTTATTCATCAAAACTATGCGTGGCACAGTGTATAGTCTGTTCGCGGTTTCTTCACACTTTTTGAATAAAATTTTTGAAAGATCTCCTTATGTATGACGTATCTAGTTACTTCCTAAATATGCCATGTATCAAGCGTTTTGTACCTCTGTTAACATAGAAGTATCTTATATTTCGTTAAATTGAAGTTTCACCTATATTTTATTTATACATTATAATATTTAATTTATAATAAACACGAATAAAAACGGCGAGAAAAAATCTGTGTTGGTAGCGTCTAGTAAGAAATAGCTCTCATGAAAAATGTTGTTACCACTGAGTGCTAACAAATTCGGTGTGTTGTCCTTTGGTGTAATTTTCTAGACTTAGTTAAGCTTGGTTTGTACTAGGCGGAGGAATATCATGGAAGTAGAACTTTAGCAGGGCTTCAGAAAAGTGTGAAGTAACCGTGAATGGATTATACACAACAATTCGCACAGCAAAAGTCGCGTGTATGAGTATCTGCAGGTCACTTTTGAAGGACTGTCAGACCAGAGTACTCAGTTTACTCTCTTCTTGTAACAATACAGGCCACCGCTCTTACATGGACACGATCGTGGATGTGACGAATATAATCCTGCACAATGCAGTTTTATGTAGGTACATGCCCCCTGGAGGTAAATTTGAGCAACTTTTATCACCAGTGTCGAAGACAGGGCCAGACGACGTACGAATCTAATGCCGCACTTGGTCAGTGGAGGACAGGTCTGGTGATCGTGCTGGCCAAGGGGATTTTAAGAAAACCTTGGAGAACGCGTTTGGTTGCACGAGCGGTTGGTATCGTCGTGTTGAAACAGCATTTCTGCTTATCGATGCATGCGTGGCAGCACAAGGGTTTGGACGATGTTCTGGATGTGCCATTCACTGTTCAGTATTCCCGACTCAAACACCAGGGGCGAACGGACATAATAGATTATGGCTCGCCATATGTCACAGCTGTATACTCTGCGGAAGAAGCCACCTATCTGATCGACGCCGCACACGGAAAATATCTTCATTAGCGTCAAGGCATAATCTACTCTCGTCGCCGAACACGAAGTTTCGTCATTCGTCCTTCCAGATGCCGCTTTGTCGACACGACCGGAGGCACACTGTGAAGAATGCTGCGGACACTTGCATAGTGCGATGGTCTTGTGGCGTGCGCCAGTATGTCTCTGCAAGCGTTCAGGAGTGTGCGTCTACCTTTCACCAGCGGCATCAACATCGAACCACTGCAAACACTTCTCGTCAAACGTGTTGCGCGTGCTTTCTCCGGTAAGACCACTCCAGCACCAAGGACACCGACAATGCAGTCTCGCTCAAACACCATTACTGGCATGAACATTGCGTGGCTTCGTAGTACTAGCATGCCAATAATATTTCGTCGCAACTTTGGAGTGCAGCATGGTGCTGAAAACAACAGAGTGCTCCCTCTCAAAACGTGCATCTGCTGATAAGCCTACACAATTCGGCAGATAATACTCATTTCCTGATTCATCAATAAAGTTGCACCCTTGATAACAGCATTTTTCTGCCCTATAGTATAGTGCCGTGTGCAAATTTAGTCTTTCTCATTCACTTTCTTCGAGGCGTGATTTTTTACTTTACCGGTAGTATAGTGAAAGTTATGCAGCTGGTATGGTGTTTTCCTTGCAAATTCTTTCATCTGAAAATGTTATAGGAAGTCTAGACGCTGAGCGCATCAATTAGTAAATTATTAAATGTGCTTTAAAGTAAAAAATAGAATTACCTGTATACTTATTTCAACATTTTATATATATTTTATTTAAAATGAAGTACAAAGTGCGAATATGTATTTCAGTACCACTGATTTCATATATTAACGTGCTTTAAAACGTATATATATATATATATATATTAGAGTTTGCTGATGGACCATTTACTTAAAAACAACTTGTCATTGTTCTCAAGATTCTCTGTGTGAACTGTTATAGATTCCCCAGCAGTAATTTTTGGTTGGGCTAACATTTGCTCCAAGGTTGGGCCAACGTTGGAAAAAATAACATTAGCTTAACAACAAACTGACACTCAGGCCAACGCTGGCCCAAAATGGTTTTAGTAATTTGAACCCCAATTAATGTCTAGCCATTTACCAACCAAAGGCTTGCAGACGTTTTGCAACATCGGTTGTGCATTGGCAAGACATGCTCAATTCCAACCAATAAACAACGTTCTGCTATTACTGGTTAGTGATGGTAACCGACATTTGGGGATTAGAAAAGACTCCTACAATTACCAGTGATTTTCTGTTACAGTCAATATTGGAAAATCTACTCGGATGAAAGTAGGAACTTACCCACGTCCTTTGAGTTACCGCGTCCTGCGTTCTATCCACTAAACCAATCCAACTTTGTGTAAGCAGAGAAATAATATTAAATGTTCAGTACCATTTTAGTTCACTAAACTGCATTACTTTCTTAATGTTTTATAATAAGTCATAATAATAAGTAGTAATGAATTTATTGTATTACTACTTTTCAACTGTATTTAATTATCATCGCATGCAAAATAACTTACGTAATTCCAGCATGTTTCATATTTCTTTTCAAGCGTTTTGTCGAGTCGAAGCATGCAATGTACAAAATTACCAGCAATGTCGCAGGATAATTTTCCTTACAAATGTGTGAAACTGTAATGAAAAATGGTATGTATTACCATGTGCCAGTTTTTATCCCAACATAACATACAGCCCACCATAGGTCCACATGTCAACATGCCAACCAAACTTAAACTCTTAAAGTGTAGTATTTAATTCCACTAATAATTCCTTCCAAATTCATACAGTACTTAAATTTTTGTTAGCTCAAATAGCAAAACAATTAACCAAAAGTTTATATTTTATAAGAATTTATGTATGCTTTTATATATATGTTTAAAATTTTGCTTTACGAATTTGATCTACAAGCATGCATTTAAACTTATTTTAAACAAAGTCCCTCTTAAAACTGTAGCTTCGAATTTCGTCTGGAAATAATTATGAATCAACGTTACATTTCTAATACTATTCCAAAATGTTGGCTTATTATTTGGATTTCTTTACAACATTTCCAAACCCTCTAACCAGATACCAGCTGATGAGGGTGTTGGACTAATATAAGAAAATCTACAAGTTACAGTAGTATATTTTCCAACTAGTAACCAACACACAACAAACTATAAATTGTTCATTTTTTAAGGATCGCTGGTCTAAAAAACAACCTGAACTATCAGGCAAATAAAAGCGATTATAAACACTTTTTATTTATAACGTATTAATAATATGTTGACCCAACATAACAAAAACCATCCAACACCAACTATTCACAACATTCTCAACACACAAACAAGGAAACAAAATATAAAGTAGTCGATTTGAGTTGAGAGATTTGGGTGGCTCTTAACGAGGCTTTGAGAGCCGATGAGGCTGAAATGAGGTGCGAGTGAAGCAGCGCCAAAATGCAAAGGTGGGGTAAATGGGAGATCCCCGAGAAAACCCATTGACCAGCGGCATCGTTCTGCACGATTCCCACTTGATGATTGTACAGTATGGGTCCAATGAAAGTATACATACCAAATACTGACAGCAGGTTTTCCAAGTAACCAACACATACCCAACAAAGTGAATTTTAAATAAGACATGGTTTGTCTTAAACAACCATTGAATTCAAGAAAACACACTAAGTGATGTTATGGCAGTAGTAACATGGCAATTTGCATTGTTGGTGTAATGTTTGTATCACGATCTTGGCCCAACAATAACTAGCAATTACCAACCGTTGTGTTCCCAACATCGACACAACATACCCAACTAAATATATTTAGAAAATAAAGTATCTCAGATCTTGGAAAATCTTAGTATTTTATAAAATAAAGAAAGGGGCATTGTTGAAAAACATAAATAATATTATATTATTAAACATAAAAAGTTGTTTGCACAACGTTAGTACAACAGAAATATACATACAAATTATCGGCATTATATTAACCAATTTGTTATCAACCATACACCAACAAGTTTGATTTTTTTTTAAAATTACACTTGTGATATGTTCTGGCATTTTCTAATTAAGTGGCATCACGTTCTGATAAGCGCTGAGTAATCTCGTAACATTTCCGTATTAGCAAATATTCGTTCGCATATTGCGTTGGGAAAACGTTTTATTAACATGTATGTTCCAACCTAACATAACCTTTCGAACCAAATGCCAACCGTTCGTCCCACGCAGGTTGCTACTGGGATTGATCTTGTCTGTAGGTCATGGTAAATATGCGATAGTTGCGCACGGTTTTTCTGGCCACCTTGTATAAATTCTGTAATATTGTTGTCAGAAGATTTTACTAGCGTGATTTCACACCAGTACAGTCTCCACATGGGCGAGCACAAGACATGTTTGACCACAAGATGCGTGCTGAAGCACTCGAGTTCAAACATGTTGACCTTGACAGCTTTCCAAAGGCTGCGAAGCGTAAAAGAAAGCGAAAAAAAAAAGAAAAGGAACCTTATATTCCCGGTAATCAAAATACTTTATGACACGCAGCTGAGATATCTCCACATTAAACACCAATGTTCGCCGAAGCTGATAAACTGGTTTTCGTCATTAAACTCCGGTAAGTATTTCTGCCCTTTCTTGGTAATAAACAAATGTCCAGCAAAGGAAATAAACTTTGCACACAAGTGGTTAAAACATACTCTTAATGGTTCCAGTTTAGCGCATATCAACTTCAGAATATTCCCTCATAGCATCTGTTGACAGCGTTATGAATTGAATCCCGATAAATCTTTAATAAATGAAGGGGTCGAGAGGATTGAATTTAGAAATTCATTTCAGCAGTTTAATTTTTTTCAGAGTAATCAATTGCGTCATTTATACAGATAAAATAGAATCGCAGGATTCTTGCTTTGAAGAAGATTTTCGTTGATTAAAAAATTGTAGGTCCTGTGTTACTTAGAAATATCTGAAGATATCTGTAAGGTTTCAGATTACTTATAGACCAAGTACTATGGCTACTCTACATTTCATAACCTTTGCAGGTCACGATAATGTATAACTCTTTTGAAATGACTCCTGAGAAGAAGTTTTTAAAGCGGACTTTCAATATAAGCATTACAGAAGTTCGCCATAAGTTATTTTCTAAACGGGGGAGAAATATGTTGACGCAGACATTTAAGGTGGCAGTTATCTTAAAAAAAACTTCTTAGTGTTAGAGTGAATGCCCACCAATTTTAACACGCTTTAAATTAAAATTCTTATTTAAAAAAAAAAACGAATTAATGTGTTGGTATAATGCTTAGTACGAAATAGTTCTTATAAAGGTTCATATTAGACTCGAAGCTTTGTTTCCATGAGGAGAAGGAATCTATACTAATATTATAAATGCGAAAATGTGTTTGTTTGTTTGTCCTTCTTTCACGTCGCAACGGGACAACGGATCGACGTGATTTTTTGCACAGAGATAGTTGGAGGGCCGGAAGCGACGTGGGTTACTTTTTATCCCGAGAAAATATCTCATTCCCTTGGGGAAATTTTTATTGTGGAAAATGAAAAAGTACACAAACGGAATAACAATGCAACGTCAACAATGCAACGTCGCAAACCGAGCAACATATCGACGTAATTTCTTGCACAGAAATAGTTGGAGGGCTGAAAGGTGATATTGGCTACTTTTTATCGCGAGAAAATATCTCAAAAAATTTACTCAATATGTAATTTCCTTTAATCATTCCATGTAAAACGACATACCAATTTTAGTTTTAAAAATTGACAAAAGATGGTGTTCAAACAGTTTCAATTGACTGAATTTGCGTTTGGTTTCCTTTGATAACTTTTCGTTTTGGTTTTGTTGTTTAGGAATATTCGAATATTGTTCAATTTATTAGACTGGATTGACCTTTGGTACTGATTTGCACTTTGAATTGGATTTGTTGGTTAGGTATTTGTTTTTGTTTACTTTTTCGACTGTGTTTTTTTGTTGTTTAGTTTTTCATTGTCTGTTAAATGAATAATGCCTCGCAACCGAAAACCAAGTCTTTCAAGAGATCGTCTCAAGCACAAGCGAAAAGATTTGCTCGATCGCAAGAGTCTTCAGAAGATGCCGAAGTGAGAAAACAAGAGGCAAGCACAGCGACAAGCTGCTTTGAGAGCAGCTGAATTGCCTGCTCAGATTCAGGAAAGGCTCGAAGAACAGGCCGCACGCCAGGAACATCTCAGGATATTAGAGACTCCTGCCGATACTCAACTCCGTCGAGATGAACAGGCAGAGCGTCAAGCCGATTTGAGAGCCTCAAAAATGAGTGAACAAACGCAGCTGCATTTATATGAACAGGCTGAGCGTCAAGCCCTATTAAGAGACTCCGAAACGTCTGTTCAGACCCAACTACGACTGGAAGAACAAGCAGAACGAAAGACTGCTTTAAGGGCATCCGAAACACCTTAACAGTCACAGGCGAGAAGAATCGCAAACGTGGAACTCCAAGAGGAACGTCGACGAGCTTTTCAAAGAAACACTTGGTGTTTATTTAATGACGCGGCATTTCATTACGATCCCTTAATTGATTATAAGAACCACTGACTTATTGTTATCGGACTCATGGACAAGTCGTGCCGGTTTTGTAGCGCCTTGAAATGGAAAGATGAGACCGCAGGAATGTGCTGTTCCAGCGGGAAAGTTTCCCTTCCTTTACTTGGTGAGCCAGAAGAGCCTCTGAAAACTCTCTTTTTGTATGACGTTGATGAATCACGGCGTTTTTTTTAATAGTATCAGAAAGTACAACTCATGTTTCCAAATTACATCTTTTGGAGTTGACAGAGAGATAATAATGTCCGGATTTTCTCCAACGTTTACTGTTCAAGGGCAAGTTTATCATAGAATAGGTGCGCTTTTTCCAGCTGTCAGTGAACAACATAAATTCTTGCAGGTATATTTCATTTGTAACGAAGAAATTGTAACAAACCGTGGCTGCCAATTTATCCAAGGAGTTGAAAGAGACACGGTGTTGAAAATTCAAAGAGTGTTGCATGAACACATCATCTTCATAAACACACTTAAAACCGCTTAAGAGAACCTGCCTAAAGCGGATTTTAAGTTAGTCATCCATGCTGATCGGACTCCGCGTGGAGAGCATGAGAGGCGCTACAATGCACGGTTAATCAGGCGTGACGTGTATGTATGTATGTATGTTGTATATATGATAGGAGTTTACTAATTTACTATAATATAATATTGTAATTGTCTTTTCCCAAATTATTTATTAGTGTATCGCTGTTAAAACTAAAAACTGAATTGTACCCGAGCGAAGCCGGGTCGGGTCGCTAGTACCCTATAAGTAAAAGTTTAGCAGGGCTTCGTAAAAGTTGGAAGTAACGATGAATGGACTATATAATTTGTCATATGCAAAGTAACGCTTTCAAGTCTGGACGAAAATGCAAAGGAGATACCAACATGCCGAATTTGTGCATGTAACAGATAATAAAAATTAATATTTTTGTACACAATAATGGAACGTGCTTCCAGCAACGCATTCCTGAAAACCCAAGTACATAGTATGATACTAAGAAATGTTTACTTCACAAATAACGAAAATAATAATTATTAATAATATTTTACTCAAGCACTTTTTCTTAGAAGCTATTACCGACTTCCTCAGCTCCCTTTGTTTTTAATTAATATTAACTATGAAATAAATATTGCAATTAGTAGGCCAAATAAAAGTGTAACGCTCATTTAACAAAAAAAAAGTGGACACGTTAACATAAATTTGAGTATGAAACGCATATATGATTTATTTTTTAAAAAAACTAAACGTGTTATGTCTACTAAGTTTTTATTATTTATTCCTGTTTTTCAGACACAGCTATTAATTACATTTTTATAAGGAATAGTCGAGGAATTTTGTTATTTTTATATAAAAAAAATAGACGCAAATATAATAAACTTAAAAAATCCGATGGTTGTATATTAGTATTAACGTTAGGAGCAGGACAATGTCGCGTTTAAACGACCTGCACGCCAGATCCTATGTATTTCTCAGCTTCAGCTTTCTGTTCATTGGTTGCTGACCCAGCGTGTAGTGAGGTTTACCTCCCAGCAGGTGGCACGGAATTCGGCGCTTGTTTCCTGACAGGTCTGTTATTGGCTTAGAGTTCACTTGGGTTTGTCTAATAAATTGTGATCCAATTGCAAACAAAACAGAAATACACGTGTGTTTGAGGTATAGCTTGTTCTAAAATAAATTCGCCAAAGCAGTCACTATTTAAACCTGTCGTCCATTTGTACATAAATTTCGTCAAAACAAATGCAGATCATACAACTCAGTTTTACTTCTTACTTCCTTTTTGTTTGTGAACAGTTGTGACTGACGGAGTATTTTTTTTTTAATTTGCTGTAATTCGCCCGCCCACCGTGCTGAAATAAGTTCCGCCTACAAATTTCGCCCGGAAAGGTTAAGCCTCACAAAGTGCAATATCACCGGCTGATTCTTCTCTCGCTGGGATAACCAACGAGGGGATGCAGAGTGACTTGAGATAAGTGAATTCTGTAATTTCATTCTGTAGCAGCATACATGAATTTTGTCGCCCCCCATTTACTTTTCCAACCACCACAGATACCCAGAGGGGCCGCCAGACTACTCGCCTCCCACCAATGCGAACCGGGTTCGATTCCCGGCGGGGTCGATCCCGGATTTTCGCACGTGGGAATAGTGCTGGACGATGCCGCTGCTTGGCGGGTTTTTTCGAGAATCTCCCGCTTTCTCCCGCCCTTACATTCCGACGCTCCTCCGCACTCACATTGCTTCACTCTCGTCGGCTCTCAAGATCTCGATGTTAAGAACCGCCCAAATTTCGCCCCTCTCCATTCCACTCAAATACCCGCAGCGCTAGTGATCGCCGAAAGAATCTGCGAAATTTGCGGACCTCTGAAATTGACACGACAGTAGTCATACTTATTCAAATCTAGAGAAAAATATTTAAGATAAACACGCATTTAGAAATCGTACGATAAAGTGGAAAAGTTTGTTAGCTAATTGATGGAAGTTTTTTTTTTGTTAGGAAACGAAGACGCTATGAGCGGACTTGTGTAACTAACTCACGTTGTACTTCCCGCTCAGTCAAATGTTATAGTTCGGGATACCTTTACCTGGGACAACTAACATAAGTTTTTTCTTGATGGTTGGCAACCCAGAAAATCTGTCGTTTAAATAACCTAACTGTTAACTCTTCACAGCACATTGCCTGTGCTGCCAACCATCGATAATAAAATTCTGTTGGTTACAGTAGGTGTCCCGATTTACGTCATTTGACTGTACGATAGCCGATTCTTGCTCGGAACGTTGTAGAGTATTGCGTGCACAGGCGAAACTCTCCGCGTTTAGTTTCAGGTTACGTCGGCAAACCCGACGCACAAAGTCACGCCTACCAACCCAAAAAAAAAACTCATTTTCTTTTGGCAATTTCCCTCCGTGGCAGTTGTCTCGTTTTTTCCGCAACCCGTAGACGAGCCGGGGTAACCGAATAGTCATGCGCTCCGCCGAAGCACCGAGAGAAATACCACAATAACACGCCCACTCCATCAAATTACTAGCGGGATTCGATTCCATGAATAAAATATGAAGAGGAAATTGTGTCTGGTCACGCGGCCGCCCGCGAGCGCCAGGGATGAATTCGTCAAAGCGACAAAACACAGTCCGTGCCGGCTCAACTTGATAGCCTCAGATTCCCAGCACGGGATTTTACAAAAGGGCATTCGGTTAGGTTAAGTGTTAGGTTACGATAGCACAAATACCTTCTAAAATAACAAAAAAAAAATTCAATTTTCGTTTTGTTAATATTAATAATTACTTACACACTGAATATGATTGAGTACGCTAAAGTGACTCACATTAAATAAGAAACAACACTTTCCACATAATTACAACGTTTATTAAACACATTATTTGTACAAAACTATTCTTATCATACGAAATACATTTAGAATTAATTGACGGCCAAATTTCGTTTCTTAGAAACCGATATAAGAGGGAGTGAAGAATATAACGATGCAACAAAAACATAAAGTTATCGGACCTTTCGTTTCTTTGTAAAGTTATAAATATTAATAAAATAAACTATGCTTGACAGCAAATAAGTACCCCTTATTCTTCTGTTGCTTCGTAAGGTCAGGAGACTTTATAACTTTCAATCTTATACCATCTTCATTTTTAAAATAGCTACCTTCCAATTTGTTTGACAGTGTCGTATTTCAGAGATCATATCAGTGATTCGGAACAAATTTATTATACTGGTAGAGCTCCACAAAAACTTATTAGTTTGTCCCTTCCAGCCACCTTTATTTAAGATTGTGAAACTTGAAAAATTAATTTAATATATCTCTGGAACTATTAAATACTTTAGCACTAAATTTTAGTGTAGATGTGGAGCTAAAACTCTAGGAAATTTAAGTGGACTCTTATTTTCAGAATGGTAGCCGTACAAATATGTAAGTTTTTTATGTCACTTTTATTGCACTATTGTGCACTTTCAAGTCGTAAAATGTATATGTAGGATCTTATAAAAATGAACTTCTTAGAAGATAATTTATTTTATTTGTTATTTTGGAGTGGTAGTATGGCATAAGACTTATTAACATTAGAGTTCAGTAGTTATACAAAAAAATGTCTGAATATTTTTCTGTATAAACAGAGCTGAAGTAGATATTGACATTTCATAAAATTTAAGAAAGTAAAATTTTAGACAGCAGTAACTATTATGTGTATAACATGTTTTGTTACTGGTTGAATATAATCATCCTCACTTGGTGGGTATATTTTTATGGCAATGAGTGTACTAAAGCGGAATATAGGACTATTCTTCATACGCATACGTGAAAGTCGCGTTCGGAATTTTCCTTTACGTCTTTAAATTTAATGTTTAGTTAGAATTTTAGCTGTAGTATATTTTTTACATATAAATTTTATTGGCATCCCTTTGGCAATGCGTGGATGCAGGTAACTAACTAATAACAAATAACAGTGAATTCCATACATCCTGACATGGAATTAGGTTTAATTGAAATCTCAGACTGTTGTAATTGAAAACTGGCATTCAATGTAGTTAGTACCTTCTGAAATAAAAAGAACCTAATTCCGGCACACGTTACAGAAACTATTTGGAGAAAGAGATCGTATATCCGCAACACATTCAACAGCAAACATCGGCAGAAGTCAAACAACAAATCTCAATTCATCTTAAAACAATTGCTCTGCTCCCACGTGATTCGTTTTTCGTAAACAAATCCAGCGTCTGGGCAAATTTAAAGATATTCTGGGCACAAAAACAACTTCGACAGAAAATATCCGAAACTTCTGACAGTTCTATGCGCTGTTGTTGTACAAAAACGTAGTACAGTTCTGATTTAAACGTGTAAATTGAACCAGTTGTTTAACTCAGGAAACTGAAAATCGTAATTCGCCAATAACTGCGCGTTACTTTTGCAGCCGGTAGCAAAATGTCTGCATCACTCACCACCGGCGCGTCATCTGCCAAGAAGAAACTGTATTTGGGTGGACTTGTTTACCTGCCTGAGCTTCCTCTTCACCTTTAGCTAATTCTTTTATCACGGCCGATCACACCTCACTGGCAACGACAGGAGCAGAAAAAATATTTATTTTACTTTGCCGATAGAATTATACTGAAGAGCCAAAAAAACTGGTACACCTGCCTAATATCGTGTAGGGCCCCCGCGAGCACGCAGAAGTACCGCAAGACGACGTGGCATGGACTCGACTAATGTCTGAAGGTATGCAGGAGGCATTAAAATCTGCGCCAATTTGAGAAAGGGTTGCACGTCTGTCACGTTTAATGATTCTCGTCGTCGTCGTTTGTCCCGTTCGTTCACGATCTTTTTCCGGCCGCGGCGATGTCGAAGATTTGATGTTTTACCGGATTCCCGATATTCACGGTACACTCGTGAAATGGTCATACGCGAAAATCTAAATTTTATCGCTGCCTCGGAGATGCTATGTCCCATCTCTCGTGCGTCGACTATAACACCACGTTCAAATTCACTTAAATATTGATAAGCTGCCATTGCAGCCGCAGTAACCGATCTAGTAACTTTGCCAGACGCTTGTTGTCTTATATAGACGCTGCCGACCGCATCGCGATACTCTGATTGGTTCCATACCTCTATTATTTGCATACGCACGCCTATACCAGTTTTTTTGGCTCTTCAGTGTATATTAAATCTAGGTGACTCTGCACGAACATAATTCGTCGAACTTACCTCAGCGGCTATATTTCTATATCTCGCATCTGCATTTATGTAGGGAGGTTAATCGAGGAACGGCTTACTTGATATAAAGGCAATCTCCATGGCTAGGGTTGCGATGGAACACGACTTTTCAGGTTCCAGTACCGGGAAATCAATGTGAGTGCGTTTTAAGAAAGAAATTGATGTGAGTTTACGTTTTACGCCAACATTTATTAGTCTTCTGACATCAAATCAGTCAGTTAGTACGTCCAACTAAAAAATCTCTCTTCCACCTATATCTCTAGCTAACCCTATATCTCTATTTAACTCACTCTCGTTCTCTCGCCCCTCCGTTCGCTCTTTCCATTCCACCTTACCTATCTCTCGCTCTCTCCACTCCACCCATCTTTGTCCCTTCTTTGCATCTCTCTTATTTTCCACAACTCTGTTATAATCTGTCTCTCGCTTTGTTAATGCCCCTCTTCTTTCCTATCTCTCTTTCCTATCTCTCTTTCCTCTCCTATCTCCTTTTATTGTTTCCTAACACTCTCTACAGTCATCTGTATTGCCTGTTGGATGAATCAGTAAAACGTTATCCATGATACGGAATATGCTTGGTGCATTAATTCTTTATTTTGTTTCAATTTTCACCCTTCGTGTCTGATAATAGCTCTTTTATTTTTTTTAATGTATCATCGATCGTTATCAGATCTTAATATCAAATTTCTTAAGTATTCAATCTATCATTATCAGATATTAATATCAAATTGCTTAAGTATTCAATATTTTGAATATTTTCTCACAATTTGCGATACTTAATTGTTACAGGAGCTTAGAAAACTATAAATGATTATCTATATTTGCTCACGTATTTTTTTCTGCAAAATATAATTGTTAAAATAGAACGCCAAGTTCACCTATTTTTCATGAATTCGTATTGATCTTCAGCAGTGGTAGGTGAAAGGTGGAGTCATCTATTTATCATTTCATTTTTCTTTTATTAAATATTCGCCATTGTTGATGTTTAATGTAGCATCTTCATCTAGTCTGCTGCACCATTGGCTGTTCAATGCCCAGTAGTTCATATACAGGATGTTCGGAAGTGGGAACCTAGATATTTACCTGTCACCAGATTTTTAATGAGTCATAAACACTGCGGAAATATATAATTATCTTCTGGTTTTCTTTTCACGACGAAACAGTAGTGTTAAACATAAATCAACAAATTCTATAGTTGTCTTCATAATTTTGAGAACCTTCATAAGGATCTGCTATATAAACGACAAACAGGATGCTTTTGGATTAGCTTTTGACGAAATTTTGACATTATTAATCTATTTTATTTTGTTCTTGACGTGTTCGCAAAAATATTTCAGCCATTATAACTAAAAAATAACAAGACAATAAGCAATGGCAAAACTACCAAAGTAATAAAAATAAATATTTTACTGAATTCGGCAATGGTTTATTAGTTAATCTCATTTTCACTCATGTAGAACAGGCATATTTAGTAAAATGTCATAATCGTAAAACAAGCGTCTGTATGTGAAATTATCTAACTGTTATTTTTCATAGTTCACAGAAATAATGCTATTGTAAATTAGATACGTCTGGCAAATGACTGCACATTGTCGGCTGAGTAGTTATGAAGAAGTTAAAAATAAATCTGTTAGAGAATATAAATAATAATAATATTGAAAGCTCACCTCCCAGTGACAGGGACATATTATAGAGCTGTAAAAGGTTTTAGGATTTGTAGTAAGCGAATGGGGTATCTTTAACAAAGGTAGAGCGTCACAGATAAGATTTATTTCTAACATTGTTCTTCCTCACACCCCTAAAAATGATTTTGTTCACTCAAGAATGAATACATCAGAAAATTACCTTTAACCAAAATCTGTAAATTTGGGAATAAGTTTTATGGCCATGAATAAACAAAACATTCTTTCTTGTTTGCTTCTTAGTTAATTTGTTATACACTTAATATTAACAACTGTATTGTCTATAGATGTAACATTTTCATTTTTTTGCTTTTAAGTAACAGTAGTAGAATGAAAAAGATGAGTCTGAGGCAACGGCGTGATGGTGCGGAGTGCAGGAGCTGTTTATGCTCTGTCAATGCTGTCGCCAGCGGCCATATTGCCCGCCATTTTGGATTTAGATGACTTTTGACCTTGATCCGGTGGCCTTTGACCATGACACGGGTCTTTGACCTTGAAAACCAAAAAATACCAAAAAAATACTAAAAATTGATTTAAAAAAACTTAATAAAAAGTGTACTAAAATTTTATAAACATTAATTAAAAATTTACAAAAAGCTATTAAAAAATTATTTTAAAATTATAATTTCGAATGTATGGGCATAGAAGGGACCGGGAAAGGAGCCGAGGAGTCAACCGGTCACCATGTTATTACGCCACACAACCGCCATGTTGGATATCGATAACCTTGGCCCGGTTACCTTTGACCTTGTCCCGTTAACCTTTAACCTTGAAAACCCAAAAAAATAGTAAAAAATTTCCTAAAAATTTATACAAAATTCAATAAAAATTATATAAATTTGTCATTTGTTTACATTTTCATCACCTAGATGACACAGATGACTCCGGCCAATATGTTATATCTGGGTGGCCTTCACCTTGACCTCACACCTGTGACCTTTACCCCGTTCTCATGACCTTGGATAACCTTGAAACCAAAAAATATCCTAAAGTTTTTTATAAAATCCAAAATATTTTAAAGAAAATATTTTAGAAATTGAAAAATTAATTAAATACTTGTTTTTTTTTTATCAATAGTTCTATCAATCTCGCAATATTTCCATCAATCAGTACCACAATCAACACAGCAATCAGCACCACAATCAATAATCCATACCAATCCACACCAATCAACTCTAATCCACACATGAATCTACTCACCAATCCACACCAATCCACTGAATTGTTTCTAGAATATCCAATACGATATCCCATGTTGCATTTATTATACACACAGAAAGTGAGCACGATTTAAACGAAGGCTTTGCCTGATCATAGCCAGCTAAACTTCCAATTGGTGTAAGGGCTGAAATTGACTTTGCCTACCACGTTACACTCATTGGCATAAACATTATATAACCTATGAGGAACAGTTGAATTCGAAGGAAAATTCATTTGTGTAGTGGTACAAATAAAAGTTAACATGAGGCTTAGCTCTCAGTGCCGATGACGTAATCATAATTCCAAAATTCCACCAGACGTTTGGAAACGGACTCTGAGACTAGGTGGGAACGATTTTCAAACCGAAAGGTAGCGGAGTATAACATTAAAAAGCAAAGCTCTGAGGACACAGACAACTTAGGACACGCAAATAAGCAAACATTTTGTCAAACGACGTACTACATCAGTCGAAACCCTCGCTGCGATTACTCTAATGAGGGCGGCGCGAAATACATAATATACTGCGTTTCATATAACTTCAGTGAACTTTGACAGGCATTGTGACCAACGTACACAGCATCTAAACAGTAAACGCCCTCATTTGCAAAGTATTGTGTCAGCTAATGGTTGTTACGGTATGTATGTTGTTATGTTGGCGATCCTTGCTTATAACGTTAATAATAATTATAACATTTTTGTTTAAATTACGTTCATAAAACAATGTACAATATCTTGAGCTATGTTTGACATTGTCGACATTATGTTGGTTGTACCAAATAGGCCCATCATAACATTAAGTACCATTTACCAACCGCAGTGTTACCAACATTGACACGGCAAACCACAAACTAAATATATTTCAAAGAAAAAGAATTTCAGGTCTTGAAAAACCACTTACCAACAGCATGTATAAATACTTGTAAATACTGCTCACTATAAAGTGAGTACTTTCGAAATGAACCTCTGTAAAATGTCACTGCCATTACATGCATGTATTTTAACGGGCACAATAACTGGCATGTGCCCAGTAAAGTTGGCAACAACGGAGAGAAATAAGTTTAATGCCTCATTGTAGTATTACGAAGTGTTTGGTAAACAATTTTGGATACTGAAATTATTTATTTTCCTTTATTAATGCAAATAAGTGAAAAATGAACATATTTGTAAAGTATTTAACTTACTTTTCTAATAATTTTCATTGTTTCCCTCGAACGATGCGCGAATAAAGTGATCAGACCCGTGGAAATGTTAATTTTACGTATGGCGGAAGAATACGAGATGCGCATGCAAGTATATCTAAAGCAGGGCTTTCAAAAGTGCTCAGTTTACCGTGAACAGCATATAAAAAAACCATCAGCCAACTATTTTAATGATTTTAAATATTACACTTGCTGTGAGTTCCGGCATTTTATAGTTTAGTCACATTTTTTCCGGAATGATGCTAATAAATCTCGTAATACTTTTGTGATGGCAAATTTTCGTTGGCATATTACTTTGGGTTAGCATTGTATCAACGTGTGTTATCCAGCCCAACATACAGCTAACCTTTACAACCAGATGCCAACCGCATGGCCAACGCAGGTCGCTACTGGCGCAATGACCCTCGTATCACTGCCAGTCGCGAAAGACGATCATATGCGATGTCTCCCCCGAGGAACATCACGCCAGTAGTAGGATAACTACTGTGCGACTGGAAAACGAGACAGGTGTTGTAGAGTTGACCTGCAGTCCTTTAAACTCGGAGCACTGTTTTCATCTGTACCCGAAGATCATGAAATACGATTCTTTTTTTTTTCGTCCGGGGGAAGTCTGCATCCTCGCAAGCGAAGGAAAACGTGTGGAAATGTCAATGGCAAAACGCAAGATAAAGGATGTTACGAATGCCTGTGCTGGGATTCTGGAAATGATCCTGGTATGCACATGGTTCTACAGAAGCTGCTGCTTGTCGCTTGATGGTGCTGGGTCACTAAGCCACTTCCGCTAGCTCTGTTTGTGCCCATCTGACAACAAGCCTTCTCTTCTGGCAGTCTGTTGAAGAGTCATACTGCTAACTATTACTGAACAATAATTACGTAATAAAAAAATTAATATTTCGTGAATATTTTGGCAACTAACTTTAATAATAGTTACTTCGAGTGTCTGCGTTCATTTGTTCTGATGTGTCTTTAGTGACTTTCGTGACGCTCCAATTAAAAACCTGCAAAATTCAAAACGCCAGTTACTAAAAACGAAAACCATAGAAGTTGTAAAACGGCCTGAAGCGAAATACCGGATCGACGCTCAACAGCTGCGATCTTCAGCGCCGACGGGGATGATGGTGTGGTAAAAATACAGCAGCAGTGGAAGCGGAAGTACCGTGAGAAAACCACTCCGGGGATCGATTTTGGTTACATATGGTTGGTGTGACCACCAAAGCACAAACATTAAGTAGTGCCCTATGACGAAGACGTGAATGAGCGCACTTGTGCAGGAATAGGGAGAACCCCGAGAAAACGCAACACCCACCAAATTATCTACGTTTGAAAATCAAAACTCGTCTCCTCCGGAGATCGAGCCTGAACTTATCACACGGCCGCTGAGGATGCTGGTCTTGGTAGGTATGTATGTAGGTAGGTAGGTAGGGCTTAATCTCTCTTCGACAGCGAGGTAGCCGAATTAGAGACGGAGAGAGTTGCTCAGAGAAGCAGGAATCGGCCATGGCCTGTAGTGAGGGACCATCCCATCATTCGCCTGGAGTAATATCGGGAAATCGTGGTCGGATGACCGGACCGGGATCCGAACGCGCATCCTCCCGAACGCGAGTCCGAAAGTTAACCACTGGACCACCTCGCTCGGTAGTGGTATCGCTACAGAATGGCCGTCGAGACGCCTGCATCCACGCGGCTCTAGCCGCAGCAGGCCACCAAGTTGACTACGACGCGACCGGAGAGTCACGATGATAAAGTGCAGTGTAAAGCACGGATACTTCAACAGCATAACAACTCTGAGATTTATACCGCAGATAAATTAACTAGGAGCGTGTGGGTATGGTACATTTACTGGTCTTGTATATACATATTGAGTGGGGGGCTGTGGTGTATACGGCGTGACGCCAGCCAGGCGCGGGGAGTGGCATACGAAGAGCGTTTTAGTATTCATTTACCTGGATGTTGTCTAAATGATATCCTTGTCATCAGTCACCTGCGACTCGCCACCTCACTTTCAGATCTCTATTCCTTTCCTACCAGTCTCCTCACTTATCTCTACCTCTCTCTCTAGCCGCATTTCGTCAGCCTGATGAGATTACGTCATCTTAATACTACGGACTTCATTAATGTTTGTTAGTTTTTTTAGTCGTTACTACGACGTCGTGTATTATTCAGTCCTCGAAACAATAGTCATCAATTTTTTTAACGTAAAGTAAGTTGGTAACTGTAATGAAGCAAAATGAAAATGCGTTAAAAAAGAAAATTGCAAAACAACAAGCATGAAAGCTTTTTTAAATAGGAGGAACTCATTATTAAAAACAGTATCGTTAGTTGCTGTCTTTTTTTTTTTTTTGCCTGAACAAGTAATTTTAACTGATGAGATTTACATGTCATTAAAAAATATATTTTTAATGCAAGCTCTATATTTATTTCCATTTTATTTTTTTTTCATTTCAATTTATTATTTTCTTGGAATTTTGAATGGAATGTAGATACATACTTTACTGTTTAACGCTACATGTTAAGTATCATAATTATTTCAGATAAGGATTGCTATTAGGCTACTACTTTCGAGTGCAGAGCTGTATAATTTTGTTGCTAACAAAGTTCCACAGCTCTGCACTCGAATCGATGAACGACAAAATCGATATAATTACAGTGCACAGAAGAGACTAGCCGACGTTCATAGTTTTCGCCACAGTTACGGTTGCTTATTAAAATTGGTAAAATCATTAGACGGTTTCGAAGATTTTTCTTCGGGAAGTATGTTAAAAAAAGTTTCTGCCAAATTTGTAAGAAAAAAAAATACTTTGTCAGAGCGACGAAGTTATGCACAACTATTTCTCGTTGTAAAATCTTGTATTCCAATGCACCGCAAGATGTCATGCTAAGAGTATGTATGGAAGTTGAAACGTGTTGAAACAAAGTGCACACTATAGCGTTCTTCACTACTGTCTATGTCTTATAAAATATCTTACATTCTTCCTGCTGGCGACAATTAATAAGAACGTGCTAGTTGCAATCATTGATGTCTGATTATATCTTAAACGCAACTTTGATGCTCGAACACTGAGAAAGTAATGTTCGGGTCATACGCGCGTTTTTAAAGTACACGCTCTATTAAAACGAATGTTAGTGTAACTGACAGTGGCTCCCCTCCAGTGCAATTCATTGTGCATCGCCAAGTAGGTAATTAGACGTTTGCATCGGTGCATAACTCAGGCATTTATGACCGACAGGCGGGGGCCAGACGAACGTTAATAACGGCACTTACTTCACGCAGTCAACCATGCCATAGCTTATGGCAACGCACCGTGTAAGGAAGCGGTCTCGCACAGGCCCGTGCGACAATGTAACCTTCCGCACATAACTCATCAGTAGTATTCAAACCTCTATATCATACTACGTGGGACGTTATGGAACATTCAGTGCGCCTAACGATTCGATTACGACAACCGGTCATGGCCGTAAATCCACACAGCCCTCTCGTGTGTAAATTTTCGGCATGAATGGTGCCCTTTCGCTCACTAAAATCGTACAAAGGTCACCTTCGTGTGGTTGGCGAATGATACGTACGGACGTGACCGCCAAAATTAGAGAGAAAAAAAGTACCTATGGCCGACGACTTCCACATCTTAGGAACAATTTCGTGTGCTAAGAGAGGCAGAGACTGAAAATAAATATTTTCCGTGTGGGTGCACGCCAACCTCAACCTACGTATAAATGTATGACTTGGAAATGTAAACGTTCAGAATTGTATCAGGTTATACCCGTGTGTCTCATGCGAAAATATTTTGCCACGTCGCGTTTGCCACAGGAAAAAACACATTTACAAAAACATTTAATGTAAGCAAATAAATTTTATAAATGATCGCAGAACCCGAAATAATATTAATCATGCGTAAGTTTAATTTATATTCGATATAATTTAGTGTGTATAAATTGATGATGAAAAAGACAAAAATATTTCTTGAGTGTTTAGTGATGTACACTGAAGAGCCAAAAAAAGCTGGTACACCTGCCTAATATTGTGTAGCCACCGCCCCCCACCGCCGAGCACGCAGAAGTCCCGCAAGACGACGTGGCATGAACTCGACTAATGTCTGAAGGTATGCAGGAGGCAATTCACACCATGAATCCTTCAGGGCAGTCCACAAATCCAATCTGCACCAATTTAAGAAAGGGTTGCACGTCTATCACGTTTAATGATTCCCAACAGTCGTCGTTTGTCTCGTTCTTTCACGATATTTTTCCGGCCGCAGCGATGTCGAAGATGTGATGTTTTACCGGATTCCCGATATTCACGGTACACTCGTAAAATTTTCGTACGCGAACATCCAAATGCTATCGCTACCTCGGAGATGCTATGTCCCATCTCTCGTGCGCCGACTATAACACCATGTTCAAACTCACTTAAATCTTGATAACCTGCCATTGTAGCAGCAGTAACCGACCTAGTTGCCGACCGCATCGCGTTACTCTGATTGGTTCCATACCTCTGATATTTGCATACGAACGCCTATACTAGTTTTTTTGGTTCTTCAGTGTATATGAAAGAACATTTTTTAGGAAAAACAAATTTTAGGGACATACAATATTGGCGATATTTTGTGGCCGCAGATTAAACTTCAAGATACGCACTCTCGTTTTACTACTGTTATTCACCGGAAACTTGTGTGGCACGTTCCAAAGACGTTTTTTGTTAAGGGCACTGCCTACTGGCTGGTAGCTGCAAAATTTTAATATGAAATCCAATATTGAGGAAATTTAGCCTCAGTGCTTCAATTTTAAAGATAAGTGTTTCAAACAAAAATTATTATTCACAAATGTTGCAGGAGAAGATCCCTACAAGCGTGTATTTTAAATATAGACAGGCAGTGTGTACTTTTTTCTTAAACACAAATTTCACAAATTCCTTGCGAACAGGCTATACATGTTATGGAAACGTATCCGCTGTAGGGAACGTCTCCTAAGAAATTCGCGAAGAATACATTTTGTTTGTTTGTGGGAAACTGAGATAACTTCATATTTTATTTCTAACTATTGTTACATTTTCAGTATTTATTTAAAATAGGTACAACAGTTGGAAAACGCTGAACCAGCATTTCGTGTCTGCAAATAAACTTAAAAAAGATTGTTTAAATGTATGCAAAATTATTTTTAAATCTACCCGTTCGACCAGACATCTCATAACCGGACTCAAGAACTATTACGTTAAGAGTGCCTGGTGTGTGGGGGTGTGTGTGCAGATTGTATGTATTTATTTGTGTGTGTGTCTATATATATAGAGCATTGATAAGAGCACAAGAACACAAAAGGTGTAGTCCATTTTTTTTTGTCTTAAAACCATATTTGCGAACAGAAAAATCTCTTTCGCGTTTTCTTTTAGAATAAAAATACGTGAAATAAATATTGCAATGCTTATAAACATCAGAGTAAAAGAATGGACCTGCTTCAGATTTTCATCGAAAAACTTCTGAAAATCAAAAGAAAAACACAGGCTTAGTTGGTATACTTTGAATTATAACTAACAAAAACACTTGTATATTTTATTTAAAATATTTTACTACCCTTGTCAACATCCTTAAATATTTAATCGGTGGCTGACCATGACTGCCTACCGACAGCTGCTGGGATGCTGAGTGTCCCTGACAGCTGATGAAGCCCTCAAGGTGTATCTGAAACATTAGGATTTATGAATTATGATTAATATATGTGTAAGGTACCATAGAGATATTTACGAGATATGATTAAATAATGGGTAAGGAAAAATTATGAACATTATATATATAGGGCATATATACAGTATGTGCTACTGTTATATCTGAGTGAGATGTTATGCGACTTAATGTTTATTTTATGTAGATTTGAGAGATAACTAAAGTATGTCTGAAAATTTTATTTTAAAAACAGGAAATGACTGGAGATATATTTGAGGTATGCTTGCGGCATGCATGAAAATTTTTTTTTAATGCTTGGGTTACATATATATTTATTTAAATATTTATTTTCTAATTTGCTTATGGGTGACTGTTTTTTAGATATGGCTTGTGTGGTCGTGTCAGAAGGGTGTGCGAGCGACCCGCTTAGCTGTGGAGATGATGGTATGCTACTGACTCATTTTGTCATTTTAATTTAATTTTATGGGCCTTTTAATTTACCGCGCTTTCATGCCAGAAGGCTGATCACGAGGATATTTACATACTACACGGCTACTAACCTAAACTTACATAGAAATTTAACGTCTCATAATTATAGGTCTATGGTATATCTGGAAATAATACCTAGTACCTCTATATCCACCAAAGTCTTAGGTAACATGGTCACGAAGGTCGTTTACAAAATGTCTACCATTTTAATGGACATTTGCCTCTGAGCAGTCAATCATCGTGGAAATTAATGAATGCTAGTAGTTGGCAAATTATTCTTACCGCTAAGAAAAATTAATGATATTGCTATGTAAATGGACATACATTTATAACAGTGGTATGCAAAAGGATTCATAGCTATTTATCGTTTATTGCATATGGCCAACCCTTCAAGAGGAATTGACTGGCGGGCGATTGCGAGCTGAGAAACTGCTCGAATCTGGCCACTTCTCGACCGTCGATGTCATACTTCTCTCATCGATCATGCCACTGTACGATGCTGTTGATAGGTGAGGTGGTATCCACGTCCACCCACCGCGATTGACAGGAGCGTAATCGACTTCTATTGGATCGCATTCAACTGCAGCCAATTAAAGCACGGTAGTGCCGTATTATAGTTTGGCTTCGGACTTTGGCGGGATCTGGCCGGTGTGCACAGCATGGGCCACTCCAACGACTGAAGTGGCTAAAATATCTGGCGTGGCTTTGTGGCTGAATAAAAAACACTAGTGCCGGGCGCCGTGCACACCGTATGTTGCTCTGGAATGTACTCGTGTTTGACCTTCAAGGTCACAGGCACAGGAGACCCGACTGCCCACACGCTGTGCATAGATAACTGTATAGAGAATAATGTCACCGTCACTGACGATCATGCTCCTTAATCACAATATTTCCGCCAAAGACCCCGCGTGTCGCTTTGCCCAAGACCATTTTGCCTGAAGTCGTTTTGCCTGAAATCGTTTTGCCTAAAGTCTTTGTACATAAAGTAGTTTAACCTGAAGTCGTTTTGCATAAAACAGTTTTTCCTAAAGTTGTTTTGCCTAGAGTAGTTTCACCTTATGACGTCCCCATCCCCCCCCCCNCCAAAAACCCAGACACATGCCACGACATATCTTGTCCCCTTCATTGTGGGCGTCCCTGACACCTCCGTGCTTTGCCTTGATGACCGATTATAAGAGGCCACGGGCCTTGTGCTGGAATTTTCAGTCGCATGCGAGTAGCTAGTGGAGTGGTGTTTTGCCGAACGGGACACAGTTTTGGTGTGCTGGAACCACTCGGGTTTGCTCCCGTGCGACTTCAGCGCTCGGAATGGCAGCCGGGTGGTTGGAAACGCCATGTCGCTATCTCGCAAGCGACTGCGCGCTGTAAACCACACTGCAGTGTTTCTCGGAGAGCTCATACAGCATCAAATAAAAACTCAGTCCGTCAGACTGCAACAAAAACTCATTAAACATATTTTTAATAATACGAGAGAATCTCTATTTATCAAGCGCATGATGAATTTATTTGTTGTAGTTGAACTAATTACATTTACTAGTTGTAAAATGTAAGTAGGAGAAGTTACAGAATTTTGAGAATTTAAGCACACATTAATTTATGCATTGAAACGATCCTAAAAATAAATAACTTACAATATTTAGTCCAAAGTATTGGAAAACTTTATCTCATCCTCTCTGCTTCATTATAATTTCTTGGTTGCATCAGTTAGCTTATGCATCATATTTATCAATCCGAATGTGCTGAGTTTTATTGTCTTTAAAGTTTGTCAATTAATTTTAATTGTTCACGCAAATTTTTTGTACTGAGACATATTTATTGTCACTTTTACTTAAAATCTTAGTATTTTTGTCGTGCTCAAATTGTAATTTTTTAATGAAATTAATGTCGTACTATTACAGTTGAAATATATTTACCATTAAATATGTATTTTTTTAGGGTTCTTTTATACATATTTATTAGGCATATATAAACTAATGTTGTTCAATAAATTTATCCGGAATTCACATGTTATTTTCGGTTATAAAACTTATTAAACTATGGTTTTTGCTCACGCCTGTGTACTGATGTTTTCAATTCGATTCAGTATGAGTGAAAACATTTTAGCGTTAACTTTGCGTTTCATCCAAAAATATTTAAATATTACCACATTTGGATAAGCATTTTGTGTACACGTGTTTCTACATGTATTTCACTAATTCTTCAAACTTGTTGACACAATAATTGTTAATATGCATGCGGTACACATACTTTTACGCTAAAAGTCCTATAGTTACAGTAATTTAACATATTGTTACTGTAAACTTTGAATAGTTACAATGGCTCCACAGAAGTCACTGTAAGCATAGTGATTATTATGATGCTGAAATTCACCGATTTATAATTTCGCTGTTTGCCTTGCTTGAGCTTCTTCTTGGCGAACAAAGGCGGATATTTATAAACAGGAATAATTTTGCAAAAAAATATTATTTTATGTCGATAATAGCAAATGTATCCCAATCATATTGAAGTTTAATAACATGCGGAACTGTGACTTGCTCTTCAAATCACAGTGATCATACGGCAGATAGAATTCGCCGTTCCTTTGTACCAGGTATGCGAATTAGGAAGTAAATTCCTTGCATTTTACTTTAATTTATTATTTCTGTAAATTATTGTTTAATAAATTTAGTTTTTAGGAGCTTGTCAATAATTGTTAAAACAATTATTGCTGTTTATTTCCAATTAGACTAGCATGTTTTTAAATGCATAGTCCCACTGTTACAAATTTATTAATTAATTGTCTAAGTTGACTCGGGTCTTGTATATTTTATTTCTGATTTAACAACACTTATTGAATGATGAGACGTAGGCAATTTGGCTGCATTCATCTATTGCATTTGATATTGTCACATTGTATTTGTAACACAACACTAATTGTTTGTTAGTTAAATTATCATCTGGCTGCATCAAAAACTGAGGAACAGCCTAGGCAGTCACATATTATGTGAACAATAAATAAAAAGTAATTTCTCTTAAAAAATGTTTTTACGCGTCCTTATATAACATAATGGAGACTAGTGGTATAGAAATGTTACAGTCCAAATTTCTAAGTTACACTTCTGGATTTCTGGGCTCGAATAATGTTTGCCCAGTGGCACAACTTAACTTTGATTATGTTCATTTGTGTTTAATTTTAGGTGGCTTATACCTTTGGTACGCTTGCATGGCTAGTTGTGTGTAAAGCCTGGCAGCATCATCTATTACGCATTTTATTGCAATGTTGTGCCAAACACTTGTAATCAAAACAATGAAAGATTGATAAAAACGGATTAGTGTAGAGAATGCATCCTTGGTAACAGTGTGGGAAATTTAAATTGCTTATTCGAGAATGCACAAGAAAACTTTGCAGGTAGGAGTTTGACTCTTTCATTGCCATGGCAACAATGTACCACTAGGAAATGGCATTTGAAAAGGACTACCAACACTGGGTACTAAAAGTGTAACATCACAAATCTCTCATTTTGTCAAGCTCCGCAAAAGTAGCCCCTGTGGTGTAATAATTATTGTGCTAACGAAAGCCAGCATTTTTGCAGTTATATTATGGTAAATTATATTACATCTGTAAACCTGTATACTGGAATAAAGTTCCAAAAATCACAGTTTTATAGCAGCACTGCAGTTATGCTTTTAGTCCAGTCAAAATAGACATTCCAGCTTGCATTAATTCCCAACAAGCTGGATTTTTGTGCAGGCCTTGAATACGTCATTACAAATGATATGTCAAAAGTCCCCATCGATCCCGCTTGTGCGTTGTTTTTTATTCGAGGTCAAAGGTCACAAATTTGCGTTTTTTGCGTATATCTCTGAAACAACGAGAGCTATCGAAAAATGGTTCAGACAAAGTTTGTAGACCGTAAAATTTTCTACAAAAAAGATCTCAACACTTTTCTTCTACAAAGCATCGCTTTCGAGATATCGTGACTTTAGACCGCAGGAAAGTCATATTTTCGACTATATGCACACATTTCCGCACCACCTCTGAGGTAGTGTACACGGCGCTTTTTTTTTAACGTGGTTTCCCCAGTAGGAATACTCCACAATATATTTTGATCGAGAGAAAGTAATGGGACACTATTTTATTGATGAATTTTTTTTTTTATTTAAATTTAATGAAAATTTTAACAGCAAGATAATTACATCATCATTCATCATCAAACTCTTCATAGTCACTCGTTTCTTCCTCTTCACTGTCTTCTTCCTCTTCTTGCTCGATTTGTGTAGACTGCTCCAAGAAGAGAGATATATCAGTTATACCCTCATCACTTTCGAAACAATCTTCATCTGTTGCATTTGATTCAATGTTGGTGCAAGATTGGCCTCGACAATTGGTACATACCGATGAACAATACAATCCAACTTTTCTGCACCCGCAATTGTTTGTGCAGCCTTTTTTGCAATTACAAAAAATTGTATTGAGTAATTTTTCTGGAGCAGGTGGCAGTAAAGTCTGGATTGGTTCCAAACTATTATTCATCAATTTCCAGCCCCAATCTTCAGGATTTAGATCATTGCCTAGCCACACTTGCACTTGGTAGAACACACGAAACAAGTGTTGATAAGCA
>NQII01000357.1:722172-827359 GCA_002778355.1 Clitarchus hookeri
CTGCCTCAGGTTTTATTTTCTGCCCCTCAACTATGTCGAGCCATCCTTGACCTCGTAGCAATACCGTTGTTTGGAACTTCCACAGGTTCCAGTTGCTAGGTCCTTCCAGTTTGATCACACACTGATTTCCTTCCATTTCGTTGTCCTGCCTCGCTCAATTTAGAGAATGAACGAGTATTACTCCTTCTTGGCGCGGTCACGTATAACCTCACTTTTATCGCGGGCCGGCACCAATATTTTCGCCGATATTTCTACCCCTTCACAGATTCTATGCAGAACTATGTGTCTGGGCCCATAACCTGTTGAGGTTTAATGAATAAAGGCCTTTTAATAAACGAAATGTTTTATTATACTTTAACAGCAAAACTGATACAACAATGTTGACCGTTATATATTTTTCAACTAACAAAAACAAAACACTACACAGTGTTGCCAACAACTTAAAACTGAAGTTACCAAATAATAATTATTACATTGCCATATTTTAACACAGTCAGTACAGTATTGAATATTTCATTGTTGATTACATAATATAAACATACAGACAGTACAAAAACTCACAAAGTATTGTGATAAAAACAAATTATCATACAAGTATACAAGCTCTATGCATAATGAAGTATATACATAAAATGAATAAGTTTTTTCCCCAGTACTACATGTATGTATATATATACATGTATATTACTACCACTAATATGTAAAATTGTACCGTCATGAGTATGAGCTCGGTGGCAAAATTTTTCCAACTTAGGGTTAGGAAGGAGGAGGGGGGATAACTTGGGTGCTATCAAAACTTTCCGTATAAAATATAGAGAAAAGCATGTAACCCAAAAGTTAATATGTACATAATTATCATAAATGCACTATAACAATTCATTGGATTTTATATATAATTTATGCATGCTTCCCGGTGAACAAAACCAGTTTGGATGTCCATTTGCTGTCATTCTGAAGCCCTTTACTTTAGGGAAGGACAATGTGCACCCTGTTCCCCCCTCGTAGGTTTTATGCCACTGGAACCAGTTTTGTGAAGGAAACATTGTCACAAGTAATTGCCTAATTCAAATAAAAAAATTATCTGTCTCGGTACAGTTTATTTTCATTTGCATACTTACATGTGCACATGTATGCCTGTGTGCTTGCATGCATATGTATGTACCCGCATAAGTAATACATGCCTACGTAACCACTTATGTCAATGCGTATGTACATACACATAGGCCTACATGTATGCATTATACTTACAGTGTACATACATGTGAAATGGTAACATTCAGTTTGCCCAACTCTAGGAAATCATTTTGTTTTCTTTGCTGTGTAGTTTACAAGATATAATTTGAACTAATTCAAAGGACAGTCGTATGAAGCAAACGTATAACTGTTTGGCAAGTTGTCACTTTGATTATTCTTACAAAATTATTACTGAGACTCAAGAAGGGTGCACTTTAAAACTGACCTCACTGCCGTGCATGAAACTATGTAGAATGCTTGTGTAAAGGTAAGTTCATTTTAACTACGACCAAGGAAAAAATTGTTTTATAGAGTAATCTGGGATCATCGATCAACTTAAGCTCAAGAAGTGCTGAAACATGTCTACACTAATGGCCATTAGCACAATTAGTGATTACACAACTAATCTTGCAACCGCTGTGATTCAAGGCTACCCGCCAATGTTTTACACTTAACCCATGTATTTAAATGCAGTAGAGCAAATTTCACACCGAGGTATACAAGAGTCCTGGTATCCATTTTTAGTCATTAAGGTTCATCAACGTCTCGTGCTTTTTTATTTTTATTTTTAATTCAATGATCTATTTTTAAATTTTCATTATGATCCTATTGTAGGAATTGTAGTCTCCTGAACAATGTGGAACTGCCAAAATATATTTTAGACAGTAAAGATAAAAATTTAAGCACATCTCATAAATAGTGCTAATACAAGTACATACTACCAAATACAACCATTACTGTTGTACACATAATTTTGTAGGAACTCGGAATCTTCACAATCACAAGATCCAGTGACAGTATGTTACTGAAAACTGAGAATTTTTACTTCTTATTTTGCCAGACATGGGATAGTCACAGTGATGCTATATCCACACAAACACATGCAAATACAAATGTATATCCTCTTCAAGATAACCATTAAGAAATGCGGTTTTTACATTAAATTGTTTCATTTCTAAGTAATACTTTGCTGCAATAGAAAGAATAATTATTATAGAATCATACCTGGTGGTTGGAGAGAATATCTCTTGATGGTCAACCCCTTTTACTTGACTAAAACCACGTGCACACAGACGAGCTTTATAACGTATATCCTGGCCGTTCTCGTCCTTGTTAATAGCAAAAACCCACTTAGTAGTAAGTGTTCTCTGACCTAAATTTTCAACTGTAGACCAAGTTTCATTTTCTTCTAGCGTCATCAGCTCTTCTTGTATGGCCTTGGACCATTCCTCCTTGTGTGAACATCTCATTGCTTCTTCATATGTTTGTGGCAACGAGAACTCAATAAGATTTGCCTCAAAATTTCTGTTTCTTCGCGGTCTTAAATTATGAGAAGGTTCTATATCCTCTATTTCTTGAGATGGCTCATAGGGAAGATCATCACTGTTACAACTGTGCATGTTGTCTTCATTCTCTGTTGATGGACTTTCTATAATTGTGACATCTCTTTTCTCACTTCGGATTTAAGGTTAGTTTCATCATTTATGTTTTCTAGATTTTCTTTTCCTTCATCAAAATCATATATTTGGGCTATATTCCTTCTAATCTCTGGAATTTGATCTTCATAAAAAATGACATTTCTCGATACTTTTACTTGTTTTGTACTTATATTATACATTCTGTAATTAGTATTACCATAACCAACCAGTATCATTTTCTCACTCTTCTTATCTAATTTTGTTCTTAACTGGTCAGGAACATGAACATACCCAGCACTACCAAACACTTTCACATGACCCAACTGAGGTTTTATTCCATTCCAGAACTCATATGGTGGCATGTTAGGGGTCTGGCTTGAGGAGGTTCTATTCAATATATAAACTGCACAGTTCACAGCCTCAGGCCGCAAATTCAATGGAACATCTCTTGCATACAGCATAGAGCGAGCACTCTCCACAATAGTGCGTAGTTCTCTCTCAGCCCGTCCGTTTTTTTCGGGGGTGTATGGAGCTGTACACTCCTGAATTATGCCTTCTTTATCCACATAGTCCTTGAAAGCTTTTTTTATATATTCTCTTCCATTGTCTGTATGAAGGACCTTTACATTGAGGGTATACTTGTTTCTGACCATGGCATTATATTTATTGAAAAATTCCAATACATAACTTTTGTGTCTCGTAAAATATAAATGACCGTAACTTGTAGCAGCATCTTTGAACAATACAAAATACCTCAGACCTTGAACTGATGTGTGACTCATAGGCCCGCAGACATCGCTGTATACTAATTCACCTGGCTGTAGTTCTCCTCGCACTGATTTGTGAAATGGAAAACGACACGGTTTTCCATATGCACATGCTTCGCAAACAAAATTAATTTGGTTGTCATCAACCAACTTTTAAACCTTCAACAACACTATTGTCACTCATATTCTTTATTTGTTTAAGGTTGATATGCCCTAGTCTCTCGTGCCAATTTTTAATGTCACTTTGATTACTTTGAACCACATTACAAGTGTCTGGAACCACTGTTTCAATTTCTAGTTCATATAAGTTGTTTTCTGTGATTATTGCACTTATTGCCACTTTATATTCTTTGTATATTAAAGCATTTGGGTATTTCTTGATAATAGTGTACCCTTTTCGACCCATTACTCCTTCAGAAAACAGGTTTCTTCTTAAACTAGGGACATACAAAACTCCTTGTAGTGTGCTGTACTCCCACTGTTCATCAACCCATCTGCGAATCATAACTTTCCAATACCGCACACTTCTACAGAATGTTTGTTTCCTAATGACAATGACTTTTGGTTGCACTCCACAAGTTCTTCAAAATAATCTTTTCTGAATGTAATGTGCGCAGAAGCACCGCTGTCCAAAATCCAGGTATTCTCTTCAACTTCACTCAAGTTGTTTTCTACATTAAACGCCAACATTGTCTCATCTTTTGATGGTTTACTGGTTGATTTCTTTGAAGCACAACATTCTTTAGCAAAATGCCCACGCTTCCCACAATTATAACATTCAAAACTATGTTTACAAGTGTTGTTTTGATTTGAGCTGCCACTACCACTCGCATTGTGTTTCTTTTGTTTTGTATTTGCTACAAGAAGGGCAGTTTCTTTTTCTTCCTCACATGCAATACTGGCCTCTTCATCCAACAAACGTACAGTTAAACTAATGAGGGTATGCTGTTTAGGATCCAATGACATCCATGCTTGACGCAACGATCTGTACTTGCCAGGCAAAGTTCCTAGTATTTTTGTAATGATGGCCAATTCGCTGACACTTTCACCACTATCTCTTAGCTGTTGGGCCAGGTTTTCTACCTTCGAGATGTGTTGTGCTACACTGTCACTTAAACACATTTTATACTGGTAAAACCTTTCATGAATCAGCATTTTATTCAATTCACTTTTCTGTTTGTATACTGATTCTAGTTTGGACATTATTCCATGAGCAGTTTCACAGTTTTCTATAAGTGTAATTTGCTTGAGATCCATTGAAGAGGTTATAATGAACATTGCCATGCCATCATGTTTTAACCACTCAATATCGATACCATTTGCTTTCAATGCGCATTTTATTTCGAATTTCCATTGTCGAAAATTATTTCCATAAAATTTTTCCACGTTCAAAAATCGTGATGTTTGCCTTTTTGAGGTTACTGGCGCGCTATTTTTCTCACAATAAAAATAACGTTTTCTTTGCTGTTTTCTTCTGTTCTCAACGTTCCAGAGCTTCCTGTGCCCATAACCTATTGAAGTTTACGGGTTTCTTCTATAATAAATCTTGAGATTTCTAGTATAAATGTTTTATTCACTACACCATAACAATGATACAGCAAGAAAGACACAGTTATAATAAAAGACGCCATTTTACAATGGCGCCGCCTAGTGACAGTTATACCAACCACACAGTTGACAATTATGCCAACCAAACAATTTGTTTTCAAACAATGCAACATGTTGAACTTTTATATTTAATATAATATCTTTATATCCCATTGAGAATCGATGAGAGAAACTATTAATTTTTTTTTCTTAAATACAAAATCGGCGATAGTAAGAACTGCCTAACAGTAAATTATTTAGAGTAACCGTTAAATTTATAAGAGCTAAAACAAAAAATATTTTTTAAAATTAAAAATGCGTGGAATGTGTTCTTATTATGGTGTAACTTAGGCAAAATTGATTACTGACGGCAACGCTTATTTATGTATATATTAATCCCGATCCTTATAGATACCGTGTAAAGTAGAAGAACTTTAAAAAATCTCATATCGCAGTTACCTATCCTAGTTCGTAGACAGTGACGGTGAGGTTGTGAAGTTATTTCTGTCGATCACTGACGTATGAATCTGGCTCAATTACAAGGAATAACCTGCGCTTAGTTTTTCAGACGCGTAAAAAAAGGGTCGACGTAAACGAAGTGTGCTTGTGCATTAACAAACGAAAAAGGAACACGTCGACTTTTCTATTAGCAGCACAAAGTAGTTAACTGTATTTTTATATGCTAGACAGAGAATAAACATTCCTAAGATCAGCTTGATTTTTAAAGTAACATGTAAAAAAATTTGAAATTCCAACTACTACGTTCTTAATTCTTTCATACTGTTTAATTTTCCGGTACGAAAGTTTTACATTAAAATAACCAAATAAAACAGAAAAATCTTTGAATAAGAGATTGTAAAAGAACCAAAACATTTGAAGATCAGATCAACTTTAAGGTACGTGGCAGCTGCAATACCTAAGTTAGAATTAAATGTGAAACTTTTGTAGAACTTACATAGAAATTTTACCTTAAAAACTTTTAGCGAATTATTTTTCGGAAGCTAATTTATTTCGATATCTGCCATTAAGGAACCTTCGCGAAATAACTCTTTGTCCACAACAACATATTGTTGTCTTATACATTATGTAAAATGCGTTTTAAAATCTATCTATGCTCTGATGAAATATATGTGTGTATGGATGTTAAAGTTGAACTAACCAAATCTGTTACTACTTTTAAAAACGGTGCCATTTAAACTTAGAAAGTTTTTTCTCTCAGTTCTTAACCACCTGAATGTTCACTTTATATATAATTTTATCTGTATTAGAGGATTAAACATGATATTTCGTGTAAGTTATCATATTTTAACTGCACCAAAACGAGGCACTGTAGGAAAATACATGATACAATACTCACTGCATTTTAGACACCAAAATTTCTTGGTGGTTAAAGTTTACAAAGTAATAGCTTCACCTCTTAGAGTGGAGTCAAAGCCATCAACATAACACTTACTTTGCTACCAGAGATAATGTCGGCTCATGATCAATTTCGTGTACATAAGAAACGTCTCTATAGGACGTTTACAAAAATATACTCGTCTTTTGTTCAAATGATCACACACAAAAAGAAATTAATTAGATTTTAGTGAAGTACTGATATATGAGATAATAACATTTAATTTTATTTCTTTCCTTATAGTCAGTACTTACTGAACATGTTTTGATAATAATGAGAATAATATAACACATAACCTGATAATACAATACAAACTTAAAATGAAGTTAATTTTTACATAGAATTAAGACGTATTTTTTAAAAATTAACTTAAAGAAATTTAAAACGTAAGTTTTCTTTTAGAAGTGTGCAAAAATTACTTTTTATTCTCTTTTTTTTTCTATTATATAGGTTGAAGGCCTTGCGTACACGGCACGAATTAAAATATGGCAATTCCCTACATACACGTCGAGGATGTTCCTACATTACACGTACGTGAACTGTTTCGTAAAAATGCCTTCTTTCGAATGTTACGTGCACGTTCATTACGTACACGTTCTTTACATGTACGTTCATTACGTACACGTTTTCCATCGTAAATCGACCTTCAGCGTTGACACGACATGAAAGTATTAGTTAAGTTGAGTTGGGAGATTTGGGCGGCTCTTAACAACGAGGTCTTGAGCGCCGATGAAGGGGGAATGAGGTGATAATGGAGCAGCACCGGAATTCAAGGGCGGGGGAAACAGGAGATCCCGGAGAAAACCCGCTGACCAGCGGCATCGTCCGGTACGATTCCCACTTGCGAAAATTCGGAGGTGACCCGGGCGGGGATTGAACCAGGTTCGCCTTGGTGGAAGGCGAGCAGTCTAACCGCTCATCCACCGCGGCCCCATGAAAGTAGGACATCGTGTTTAAGGGGTGGGGCGTGGGCAATAAAACGCATGCAACGCGCCACGCAAATCAACACAGCCGTCATCACCACTCCCTCGCCTGACACGCGCGGTGGTGTCGTGAGCAGTAAAGCAGCATTGCACATCTGTCTGTCAACGCGGAGAGGAGATCCCACGTTCGCTGAGGTAGCAGACGCACTTTGTTATTTCACGATGCGGCTAGACGCAACGCATTTATAGCAGGCTGTCTGTAAGCACGCAGGCGATTCAAGCAGACGCCAGGTTGTTCACGGTAAAATGAGCACTTGAGAGAACCCTGCTTAAGATATACTTGTAAGCACATTGTGTATCCTTCTGCCATATGTAACATCAGCATTGCCGTTGACCTGATCACTTTATTCATGCGTTAGTAAAGGAAAACTGTAAAATTATTACAAAAGTAAATATTTTATAAATTTTATAATCCATATACTTATATCATTTAAAAATCAGGAAGAAAATAGTTTATTTATTGACTAATGTTTACCGAACACTTTTAATTCATCTTTGATACATGGAACTTCTTTCCTACGTCGTTTGCAACTTAATGGGCGCATGCGACTACGTGTGTCCGTTAAAAATATACGCAGGTAAGGACAGTGACATTTTTCAAGGGTTGATTTCAAAAGTGCTCACTTTATCGTTAACAGCCTTAACAATCGGTATCACAATCCATAATAACCAACTACGTATGTGGACTCTTCTTGTCTAAAAGAATAAACGCCTAGCTCCTATACCTTGGTAAAAGGCCTCGCTAGTTATCATGTCACTCTCATTGTAAGCAGTTTGTCTACTGCAATTTTTCAGTGTAAATATTTTTTATCAGGACAGAATTGAAAGTCGATATTTTGTTGCCAATTTATAAATTTGGTTATTGAAACATACATGTGGTTGTTGGAACGTGCCAGTCGGCAAAAAATCGCTGTAAGTATCCCTCCGTTTATGATATTTATTCTCCTGTAAAACAGTGTTTTAAACTACAGTGGCAATGATCTATATTTTCTGAACATGTTTTTAAGGCCCAAAGGCACACACACCCTCCATCCTCCCGCACTGCATCTATACTCTGATGGGTAAGACAGTGCACGGCACTCTCTCCTCTTGTCTCTTCGGGCCATTCACTTTCCTTTGTGCCTTTACTCAGTATTCTACCGGTTTTCTCATTTTAAAAACCTGTCCTCCACGCCAATCTGAGATATTCCGACTTACGCAAGTCTTTACCTGAATACCCTATTATGGGTCATCAGAAATTCGCTCATTCCATTTGTCAAATTCTTCTAGTCTTCTACAAATTTTAGTGGCGAATTTATTCCAAAGATTGTGCAGATCTTTGTTAACCATTAAGTTTCCAATTCTAAAGTGAATGCCCATTTCTTGAACTTTCTCTTCTAGCCAGCTTCTGATGTCCTCTGGCTTAAAACATTCAGTTATGACATGGTGTACTGTCTCATCTTTTTCGCACACTTCACACAGCGGAGATTGCACGAGCCGTAAGCTGTGTAACTTCGCCTTGAAGTTACCGCGGCCTGTGAACAGCTGCATACTGTAGTGTTTCACTTTCATCCACTTACAGCGCAGTCTCATTCTTACGTCTGGTAACAGTTCGTAGGTCTGTCTTCCATTTTCTGAGTTGGACAATCTATTTTGCCACTCGTCAAGAACTTCGTTCATTATTTGTTCTTTTTCTTCTCTAGATGTTATTAAAACTCATTAGTCACCGTTTAAAATTATGAGGAAACAATACGCACGAAGCTTGTTCATGCAATTTTCTCTCGCCGCCGCGTTGCTTTCTTACGGCCGGACGAGAGGCCATTTCAGATATGACTTCGATAGTTGGGTTTTGCACAGCTGTGCTAATGAGGCTGACTTACATCAGAAAAGTTTGCGGTTTGACGATACTGCTCCAGCATGTGACATATATTCCTAGCAGTCGCAGATGACACGTGCGGGATGAAGTAAACTCATATGCAATGGTTGAACATCGACGTCAACAGATTCTCTAACAATTCTCTCAAATTCGGTACTATTTGATTTTTTAATTAATTTTTTAATTTAAGTTTTTTGAGTGCCCCTCAAAAAGCGACTAAGTAGAGGAACAATACCTCTTCAGGAAAGGATAAGGAATTGGCCATGGCCTCTATTATGGAACCATCTCATCATTCGGAAAAATCTGGAAAACCGAAATCAAGATAGCCGAGCCAGGACTCGAATCCGGCCCCTCCCGAGTGCGAGTTCACTGGCCATTTCTCTCGGTTTTCTCTAAACGTTTCTGTAAACATCATCTGGACAGGCATCGTCGCCGGCAACAGCGCTGGGCAGCACGTTTTGTTGTCTCACTCGAAGAGGCTCGACGGCAGATTTTATAGTGCATACTGGCTGAATTCTTGAAAGAAGCGAGTTCAAGCGTAAGGGTCCCGCATACCTGGCGCTTGAACTGCGTTACGGTGTTTCTGAAATACGCGTTTCGCCACGAAACTGTTAAACGTGCACCAAGTGTGGTGATGTACGAACAGAACACACATTCCAGACGAAGCCTATACTGAGTGTTTTCAAGACATCAGAAACTCCAACGTAGCTAAAACCGTCTTCTTCAAAGCGCTGCATCTCATAACATGCCCATTATACACATATAAAAATACTCAAGGGCCCTGCATTGAACTTTTCTACAGACTTCCCACCAATCTAAATGACGTGGTAACCGCAGAAAGTCCCATAGGTACACGCAGCACGACGAGAACACTGCATGCCCGTTCACAGACTTGCGCTTAGTGGCGATGGCTCATTTTATGTACGTGAGAGTGTCGCCTTTATCTCATTTTTAAACGCCAAAACTATCTCCAGGTAGGCGGGTTCCTTAACCCTTTCGGTCGCATATTAATTTCTGAGTTCAAGTGTCAAAATCGCGAAATTTTTAGGTATGTGCTATACTTGTGTTCAGGGCTTGTATTTGAACCAGTGAACAACACGCTGCGTTCTCGGTGATATCGGCATTAATCATTCACGTAAAAGAGGGACAGAAAATTCCACAAATCATACTAGCCTGAAAAAGACTGGGCACTGATGCTTTGCTGAATACACTACCGGCCATAAACACCATCCATCTGCAACTTGTTCACGAGCGTGGAAGCATTGACCGCGCGGGTTGAGGCTGCACGGAAGACTCCCTGCAGATTTCAGTTTGGAAGCTCGTCACGAACTCGTTGCCAACACATCTTGTGATCGTTGGGTCGGCGTCTGTTGACCAGGCAAATGGCCTCTGCGTTCCCCAGACCTGACATCATCACATCTCTTTCTCTGGGGGGAACATCTTATGGCAATGGCGTATGAGATATTCATGGACACGGCACATGAACTTAGAGACCAGATTGCCAACGCCTCAATCCCCGTTCGTAATGCGCCTCACGTCTTTCAGAACGTCCTTCGTTGTAATTTGTGTATCAACAGTGGCAGTCGCCACTCCCTGCTACTGCACTGAATTATGGGAATCTCTGACCCTACCGTCGTTCTGCAGGCATAAAGTAGCTCTAGATAAGAAATGAATTAATTTCCTCAGTCGACATATCTCTGTATGCCTACTCTCAGAACCGGCCCTTGCTAGAGCCAAGAATAGTCAGTCATTTAAAAATGACCCGCTGTTACTTATGGGTTAGAGTTGTGATGCGAATAAAAGCATGAAACAATTTTTATTTTACAACAAAATCAACATATATGCTGCATCGCCAACTTCTTAAATTACCTGTAATTAATTATATATTATAATTAGTCCCATACACATTTCTATCTAGGTTTAAACTACAACAATGACGGCCACAAAGGTTTTAACTTGTCCTGTTCAAAACAAGTGTAGACAAATCGTAAATTGAAAATTAAAACTGTATTCTGAAAGCATAATCACACAAGAACGACCTTCTTTTTCTCCCACAGAGTTCAGAAACTTGCAATAAAAAACTGTCTTGGCAAAAAAAAAGGTAAATTATTGTAATGTCATCTACAGTTTATCAGTGTCGCACACACATTCTTGCTTTAAATTGGATTCGACCCTTCAACTGAAAAATTATCAAATGAGACAGGTCTACCAGGAAGTATTTTTAATTTCTGTATTTTACAGCGAAAACTACCACTACACAAGCATTTAGAATTATATATTTCTTTTCAGACAATACGTCGGCAGTGTTATGAAGCAGTTCCATGAACGGAACTATTTCGCGACAAAGAGTGCATAAGAAACCAGGATTTCAATGGAGCCGGTAGTTGCAGTTGCCTAATTAACAGGTCTCTCTTACTTTATCTCTCTCAAGAGATATGACAACATGCGGTGGGTTGAAACGGGGTTGGAGAGATGGCGGTGTGAAAATCGGGAGGAAATGGGATTACGTTTATGTAACTCCACATCCTCCACATACGAGTCGCAGCCTGAAAATTGCCAGACCCACCTGCAATTGTTATGGGAACAGCACATGATGGCTTCCTACCAATGACCGTGGGTCAATTTACTGTGGTAAATAACGCCATGTGTAATAATTTACTTTAGGTTTCATATTTACATTTTTAAAATTAAATTTTCCAATTGTTTTATTTATATATTGATTTATTAAAATTAATAATAATGTGTTATATATTAATGACATAATTTAAAAAAATACATTTTAGGTTTAATATTGCACGTCATAAACATTTTCCTACTTTATGGCGTATGTATTTCAGTTAAAACCCCCGATATGTGCCGGAAATTTAGTTATTAAGGAAGGAGAGCTTACAAATTTACTAAATTTGCCATAAAACCACATATAAAAATCACATATTCACAATTCACTCAGTTTATTCCGAATTTGAGGTTATAATTTCGTGGTACGTGGAGTGCCGTAGTGACCTTGGCAATAGAGTTACCCTATCTTAAGATAGAATTAAATTTTCTGTGGCAATGTAGCACTCATATCTCAGTTTTTTTTATGTCTAGTCTATACAGAATTTACGATTACACTTAAAAGTTAAAATAAAACTGATTTTAAATCTTGATTTTGCAACTATCTCGAGTGTAGTTTAATGCCAGAATTACATGGAATACTTTAAACGAGTAGTATGGCGAATAATAATATTTGTTTTATACACACAGGCTAACCAGAAACTAATAAATGGGCCAGGATTTGTGAATGTTAGTTATACCGTAAGGAACTTCAGCAACGTCAACCTAGTAATTTCTAGCGAACCGGGTTCGATTCCCGGGGCGGCAGCCCCAGGATTTTCGCACGTGAGATTCGTGCCGGAAGATGCCGCTGGCCGGTGAATTTTTTCGGGTATCTCCCGTTTCCTCGTCCCTTGCATTCCGGCGCTGCTCCATATCCACCTCGTGTCATCCTCATCAGCTCTCGGGACCCAGTGTGAACCGCTCAGAACCTCTCCACTCCCACCCGTGCAGTCAGCAGTCAGCTGTGATCGAACCGACGACCTCACAACCTAACCGGACCAACTTAACCAACCTGATTTAGCAGGTGGACTTGAATGAGTGCTCTCGCGGCGGGAACTAACTTAGGGTAGTCGGCGAGCAAGAGGGTCCTTTCTAACACGCGCATGCGCACTGACCACGGAGCTCGTGACTGGGCGCAGGCGTGCCAGAAGAACGTCGGGCAGTTCCAGGTGCATTCCAACGACAATAGTGCACCACGCAAGGTGCACATTCCACGCTCGAGATCGCGGTCCCCGAACCCGGATCAGGTGTCCGCGCGGCAAGCGGATCGCTCACGACCTGGTCACCATTCCTGGCAGGCGCTGCTGCTCCCTCCTCCCCCCCCCCAAACCCCCGGGGACCACCAAGAAGGACGGCCGGCGGCTAATAATAATTTGATTGCCCGCGCGTCGCGGCTTTTATTCAGCGCGGGTCGCCGCGCGGGAGCTCACGACTGTGTAACGGCCGCCTATAAACAAGGAAGGTCTTGCTTGGGCGAGGGGCGAAGAAGAGGACAGACGTGGCGCACCTTCCAGGAAGAGAGCCCTCCCCGGTAGCTCTGGTAGGCCTGCGACGCCGCGATGGCCGAACACGCGAGCGACATCGTCTGCTCCTTCCTGTGACCTCTGTCTGGAGGACGTCTATAGTTCGTTCACGGTTACTTCCATCTTCTCTGAAGCCCTGCTAAGATCTACTTCCAGGATATTCCTCCGCCTCATGTAAACAAAGCATAACCAAGTTAATGTTTATCCTACTATGGGCTATCCACGGTTAAGTGAGCACTTTTGAGGCACATTTTTCTTTCAGCCATTTTTTATCTAGTAGACCACCTTTTTGAATAAATATTGTCGTGTAATTAATAAACACAGTGTGTATATTTCACCTCACTCGGACGTCAACTTCTACGGCTAAAATAAAATATATTTATTGACTATTATTCCAAATGAGAAGGCTTTCAAAAGTGCTCACTTTGCCATGAAGAGCAAGGCAATTGCGCAGCCGTGGAGAGGTAAGACTTGGGCGCTGGTGTAGCTCTTGAGAGGGGAAGAACAACGGTGAGTACGGAAATTCTATACCGTTGGCTGTCTGCATGTGCGCGTGTACACCTGTCGACATTAATTTAAGCAACTTCTACAGACACCGGCCCACACGGAAGCATCAACACCGCAACGCGAATTAGTCAACACTGTGCCAAAACTTATGGCGACTCCCGACACATGACACCTGCAGCAAAACGCTTGATCGTATCATGAATGAGGAAGGGGTGAGTAAGAGAAGAGGGAAAGGAGATAACGGAGGGATCTTCTGCAATTCACATATTTTCCGGATGCACACTTGGCTTGTTCGAGTAGCACTCAGGATAGGAATAAAAAGAGATTTCTTATGGGAGAGTTTGCATAGTGAAAATTTCCGTCCCTAGGTGACCACTATTCCAAAAGGTATCTTTTCAAATTAAAATTTTAAGCTACGTGAATAATAAAAGAGAAAGATTCTACTTTGTTACGAAGATATTTTATATTTGATTAATGTTTATAACAATCATCTTGTTTTTTAACGTAGGAAATAGAGAAAATCTGGCACACGTACGACACTAGAGCTTACATAGTGGCGAAAATTTTTGGTTGCCAAATTTTTAACATTGATATTTCCAACTTGAGTATAAGTAATCTTAACCGAGTGAAAATAACGCCAAAGGTACAACATACCGCATTCATGCGCAGTCAGTGTAATATTATTTTGCATAAGAACTATTTCTTACTAGCAATTACCAACACACCTATTTTCTTCCTGTTTTTGTTCACATTAATTACAAACGAAATGTTATAATTTATAGATAAATAAACGTAAACGTTCAGTTTAACAAAAAAATAAGGTATTTTTATGCTAACAAAAATATAAAACGCTTCTAATACGTCACACAATTTGGAAATAACCAAACACGTTACACAGGGCGTGATTTTTCAAAGGTTTAGATTCAAAAAGTGTGAATAAACCGCGAATAGACTATACCACATACACCTCTCTTAGCAGACGACCGAAAAAAAAATCATATGCTTGGCTTCGTGTGCTGGGTTCCAACTAGGAGGCGCATACAGCAGGCCCTACCGAGCCAAAAACCATCAAGGACTTCTCTGAAACGTGAGGTATGACGTGGTGTGCTGTTGGCTACGGAAGTATAAATCTTCCGGCCCACGTAGTTAAGAGGAATATTTATTGTATTGCTTGTAGGCGCGTCCCGTCTGGTGGGGACTATTCCTTGAAGTCCTGTCAGCGAAACAAAGACACGTTTCTGATGTAAGGACATATCGTAAGACGAAATTAATTCCTCGCAAATGTTCTTGAAAATAAGGCGTTAGAACAAAAAGGAGGAGGAAGACTTATGAAATAGAAATATACTAGTAAGAAACCGAGGTAAAAATAAGACGTGAAAGTTCCTCAAGACGGATGTGGTGATAGAAGTGAAGAAACATCAAAAGTAAAACGATACAATAAATATTTCGTTCATGACGATATGTTGCAATTTGTACGGCGCCGGAACGTTTCTTCAGAAAAATAAGCATCCAGATAATAGGATGATTAATTTGAGAACGTGTTCGCATTTTTTACACAATGTCCGTATGAAATTTTATTAATGTCTTTGTTATGAAAATGAATTGAGGTACAATAAAGCGAAACTACAATTTCTTTATTAAATATTGTTAAATATTACTACTCTCATATATAAATATATATATATATATCAACATAATTGTGTATACAAATACCGTAATAAATCAAGAAATTCTGTTTATTTAAGGAATTATCCCAAATAGCAAACAACAAGCAGTTAGTTGGCCAACCGTTGGCAGTGGTGGCAAGCCTTTGCATTAATGACTGTCAGCATTTCTTAAATGGTTGACAATCAGGTCATATAAACAAAAGTGACAAAACGTATTTTTTTAAATAATTGTAATTAGGGCCAATGCTCTTACTATGATTGTTAGATTCCAACATACTCCCCACAAGCAGACGATAAACGAAATGCTAGCTCCTACTCACTGCTCGGAGAATATTAGCAGCATGTTTATGGGCCATTTATGGCATACCAACTGTTGTTTACTGCTAGGGACATACACTGAAGAGCCAAAAATCTGGTATAGGCGTGCGTATGCAAATAACAGAGGTATGGAACCAATCAGAGTAACGCGATGCGGTCGGCAGCTAGATCGGTTACTGCTGCTACAATGGCAGGTTATCAAGATTTAAGTGAGTTTGAAGGTGGTGTTATAGTCGGCGCACGAGAGATGGGACATAGCATCTCCGAGGTAGCGATAACATTTGTATGTTCGCGTACGACCATTTCACGAGTGTACCGTGAATATCGGGAATCCGGCAAAACATCACATCTTTGACATCGCTGCGGCCGGAAAAAGATCGTGAAAGAACGGGACAAACGACGACTGACGAGAATCATTAAACGTGACAGACGTGCAACCCTTTCTCAAATTGGCGCAGATTGGATGCGTGGTCTGCCCTGCAGGATTCATGGTGTGAATTGCCTCCTGCATACCTTCAGACATTAGTCGAGTCCATGCCACGTCGTCTTGCGGCACTTCTGCGTGCTCGGAGGGGTGGAAGGGGGGGGGCTACCCGATATTAGGCTGGTATACCAGTTTTTTTGGCTCTTCAGTGTAATAGCAGCATACTTGCAGCTCTTTTGTGGTATGCCTACTGTTCCTTATTTCTGAAGAAACATTATCAGCAAGCTTGTGCCATTTATTGCACGCCAGCTGATACTTCTGGGGACATATTACTGATAATTTCATGGGACATTTATGGCATGACGACTATATACATATATATATATATACCAGAAGGTGTGCAGGTAAATAGTAATTATATTTTGATATTAAATAAGTCACTGTATGGATTAAAACAGGCATCTAGGTGTTGGAACAAAAGGTTTAGTGATTTTTTAAATAAATATGGTTTCATACAATCTCAGGCTGAAAACTGTTTGTATATAGGATTTTTTAAAGGTGTTAGAGTGTTCTTAATAATTTATGTTGATGATGCACTGATAGTATCTGAGAGTAAACAAGTTATTAAAGATATAATTGATTATTTAAAACAAGAATTTAAAATTAAAGAGTTAAATTTAACATATTTTGTTGGCATGGAAATAGAGAGATTAAATAATTTGATATGTATATGTCAAAGTAATTGCATCAAGCAAGTAATTAAAAAGTTTTATATGCATAATGTTAACCCTGTAAGTACTCCAGCAGACATAAATGTTATTATCACAAAGAATGTAGATGAAAAAGTTCAAAATTTTCCATACAGAGAAGCTATTGGGTCGTTGTTATTTTTGTGTTCCGTTTCAAGGCCTGATATATCATTTGCTGTGAATGTTTTGAGCAGATATGTTAATATAATAACCCTAGTCAACAGCATATATAAAAGCTGTTAAACGTGTAATAAGATACTTAAGTGATACTTAAAGATTATTGTATTAAATATGGAGAAAGCAGTGATCTCATAGGATATTCAGATTCAGACTTTGCAGGGGATTTTGATACCCGTAGGTCTACTACAGGTTATATTTTTCAAATGAATGGAGGACCAATCACTTGGTGCAGTCAGAAACAAAAGACCATTGCTCTCTCAACTACTGAAGCAGAATTTGTAGCTTCCTGTGAAGCGGCAAAAGAAATAGTGTGGTTGAAACTATTATTGTCAGAGTTAGGTGAGAATTATAAATGTATTACACTATGTGTTGATAATCAAGGTGCTATTAAACTAATTAACAACCCTGCTTATCATAAGAGAACAAAGCATATAGATGTCGAATATAATTTTGTAAGGGAAAAGGTGGACCTGGGCTTAATAAAAATCGAGTATGTATCAAGTAAAAATCAATTGGCAGACATGTTAACTAAGGCCTTGCCCACTCAATCTTTTGCATATCTGAAAAATCATTTTTTGTATTGCAAGTAATTTTTTTTTAAACTAGTAATGTAAAATTTTAGTGGGAGTATTAAATATAAAAGTTTAACATGTTGCATTGTTTGAAAACAAATTGTTTAGTTGGCATAATTGTCACCTGTGTGGTTGGTATAACTGTCACTAGGCGGCGCCATTGTAAAATGGCGTCTTTTATTATAACTGTGTCTTTATTGCTGTATCATTGTTATGGTGTAGTGAATAAAACATTTATACTAGAAATCTCAAGTTTTATTATAGAAGAAATCTATAAACCTCAATAGATATAAATCTCTAAAACTATTTACCTTCGGCTATGCTTTGTTAAGCAAAAAATTTATAATCAGAACCCTGTTTAGTTACAGCAAAAAAAAAAACTGACACACTTCACAACGGTGCCTTAAACGACGGCACATCCCTCCTCGACTATTCGTGTGTGTTGAAGCATTTAACGTCAGTGGGGTCCATTGAGCCGCGGGGCAGCTGGAAATAAGGAGGAAGTCCCGATCCGCGCGTTTAAAAGGCGAGGCCAGATCCTGTTTTGATATAGTGCACGCCGCGCTGAACCGCGAACCCGGATCGCTTCGGCTGCGTGCACACTTGACGTCGAAGGCGCAGCCCGCCCCCGTCGAACAAACGTGGAAAGACTTGACTTCGCAGGCGGTTCGCGCCCTCTGAATGGCCCCGAGGGCGGGAGGGTTGGCACTCGAGTGACGCCATTCAGGACAGAGATTACCGTGCCCGAGGTGGGATGCGGTTCGACCGAAAGAAAACAACCCTTCGGTGGAGGAGGAGGTGGGTAGGGGGAGGGGAAGAGATTCAATTTTCTGATGCGTGGGGGACACCCGGGAGAGGTCTTGGATTGTTCGCGGGGCCCGCTAAGTGCCCCGTATTTCCGCCCCCATTCCCTCCCCATTTCTATTCATCAGCCACGCTACCGTTCTCCTCGCTGCACCACGCTGTACTCTTGCGCTGAATCTCGAAGCAGGAGTCACTCACTCGTGCGAGAGACCTGGAAATCGAACTGTCACACTAGAACTTCACGCAAATTTCGTACAAGAGTTCACTTTCGGTAAATATCTAGCAGTACAATTATCTTACAAAATGCAACTCACCCCTCCCTCCGAAAAATATATATGAATATATGAATTATTGTGTGTATAGCACGAGGAAAAACTTGGGTGTTCCACTCAGTTTCGAAAGGCTACCTCCAAGAAAGAGGTCGAAGACGACGATTCTGTTTATGCAGCTTCGTCGCACGAGATTCCTGTAATCCCTCCGTTTAAAGGCGATAGCTTGTATTACTCCGCTTGTACGTGGGCTTAGAAAGTGTTAGTTATGTCGCCGGCTATCGTTAGATACGTGGAGATTTAGCTATAGTCTACTCACGGTATCTTCACACATTTTGAGTCAAACCTTTTGAAAATGTTGTTTCCCAAGTACGCCATGTGTCACAAGCGTTTTATACATCTGTTATTATAAAAGTATTTCATTTTTGGTTAACTTGAACTACAACTTTCATTTTATCTATAAATTATAATATTTTAGTTATAATTACAATAATTAAAAAAAGAAAGAAAATAACGTATTTGTAGAGCTAGTGACTTTTCGCGTAAAAATCGGAGCACACAGTAGACTTCAATACTATATACACACCTCAGCTGTTGTTATACCTCCATTGGCTGCTGGTGCCGTGTCCGTCTTTGACCAAGCCACTCAGGACTAAGTAACTCCGACACTGAACCTTCGTGATTCGTGCGCAAACGGTTAACACGGGCCATAACATTTTTTTTTAGGCAATCAAAGAAGCTGGACGACCCTATAGTTCTTTGGACTGTATCTTGTCTCTTAATCTTTTCGCGAAAAATCACTGCCCCTATGTATTTGTAATTCCTATTACGAAAAAGTTCTAATGCAAAATATTATTAATCTGAGTGCACTCGAATGCAGTGCGTTGTTCCTTTGGTGTAATTGTCAAGGCTTTGTTAAGCTTTGTTTGCATTAGGCATTGGAATAGCCTTAAATAAAATTTTAGCAGGGCTTCAGAAAATTTGGAAGTGACCATGAATGGACTATAGTACTACGGGCGATCGGGGAGTCCTCATCCGTGTTCTCCAATAGGTATAGTTTGCCAGTTCGAGCGTTACTCCAAGAAGGCGGCCTGGGAACGGTCATTTGCTGTCTCATAGAGTAGATAATGGCGTGGCGGTTACCTTCATAAGGGCGTGCTCGTTCTCTTATTGGCTGTGCAAAGCTCTCAAAATGGGGCTTGTGCGTGCTGCGAAAGTTTCTGAATCAGCTGTCAAGTAAGTTATCAGGCGCTGATTAGCGAATGGCGTTCTGACATGTTGCTGGACAGTGACGTAATTTTTCTGACGTGTGCGGAATAACATGCTGTTTCACCTCAGTGTTCTTATCCACTCTGTGACGATGTGCTGAGCGCCGTAACGAATCAGAGTCACGGCCTCTTCACTCTTAACTTATAAACGCAATATTTATTTTAGTTGCGTATTTGTAACGTAAGGAATGTTTAAACTTAGCATTAAATATATGTTAATCATTAGTAGAGGGATTATGGGGACTTTGGCACATCGGGGCCTGGGACCGGAACATCGGAGCTGCTCGTGCTCTGTAATTCCGGTCGACCGGCGGCCATTTTGGATCCAGGTTACGTTGACCTTTGACGTTTATTCTGGTGACCTTGACCCCGGTGACCTTTCACTTTAACCCCAAAAATATAAATAATAATTTTTAAATTTTTAAAAAAATTATAAAAAATTATAAAAAAAATGTATTATTAAAATTTATTATTAAAATATTTACTACCAAAAATGTATTATAAAAAATTGTTACTAAAAATTTACATTTTTGGAGGTTTCCCTCACACCACCGCCCTTCTCCTATACTCATTCTATAGTGTGTCACCAGCTTAGTTTTTTCGTTTGTCGTTTTTATACATTGCTGAAGGCCGCCACATGGTTTTTCTGTTTGTCATTTGTTTATATATTTCTGGAGGACGCCATCTTGGCTTTCATATGTTTTCACACCTAGGTGGCGCTAGTGTATTAATAATCGATATCGCCACCTGGTGGCAGCCATATTGGTTTATGTTTAGAAAGTATAGGTTGCGCTGTCGGCATACTCCATGTTATATTCTATTATCAACACATAGGTGGCGTTAATGTCACGATTCAGCCACCAGGCAAGCTGTCGGCACTTATATGTATAAGCATAGGAAAATATGTAATTGTTCATTCCTATTTTTAAAATAATATTTTATCAATCAACAATATACCTACATGCATGATGCGGGACTTTGACCACATACATAATTTATTAAGTATATATTTCTTATTAAAAACTTTAAGACCTTTTATATAAAAAAAAGTAATTTTTAATTTTAATGCTAATTAAAGTACCATTGCATTCTATATAATTATTTTATTCTTACATGCATTTTGTATTTTAAATTCCAATTTTTTTTTTTACAAACAAGGAATAAATGAAACTCTTTTATTTCCAAAATATGTTTTATTCGGTATAATCTACAACTACTTCATTCACATTTTTTTTTTTATTCATTGTTCTCGCATCAACTGACCTCAGGTATAAACGAAACAAAGCTTTCGTACACTCGTGAACTTCATAGCGACGCAGGGCGAGTTTCTATGCAAACTCCGTGCAGCAAAAGCGACACCGATAGACTGGTGGTACAGGGCTGTTCCCAGGTTTCGGCTCGTCCAAAGGTACAGGAACTGAGGTTGGTGTTGCATACGTAGAAGATGTAGGTGGGGAAGGAAGAGAGAAACGATGGTTATTGCAGTGATGGCGTTTGCAGGATATCTTTTTTTACGTTGTGGCGAGCGATCACAGAAACCTGCGAAGAGTATTTTGCTTCATGTTATTAATTTTAGTAAAAACGGCCACAGAAAACCAATTGCGATCGCCACAAAGACGAATGAAATTACAATAAAGCGAAATTCGACATAATAAAACTCGAGGTGGGTGCGAACACAGGCGTCCCTAATTTACTAACGATTATTTCTCACGAAGTGAATAAGGACTCGTGAAACGGGAAGGGATCAAGGGTGAATGATCAAGGACACGTTGCACTGAAATCGAACGCAGCCCTGAGGCTTCGCACGAAAATGAAAAGGACGCGTTCCGGCTCCTCATCTTGCACCGGGTCGCGCTTCGCACGTTAAGTTCCAAGAGCGCTTCTCGCACGGGACGAGGAGCAAGTTTGGCACCTCGTAAAGGACCCCCCCTCCCCCAACTCTCGGTGCAGTTAGCGTCGCGTGAACAGCGCCTAAACACGACGTGCGAGCGGGCGCGCAGGAATCCCACGTCGCCGCCCCTGCGAGCCAAGGTCGTGACCACGGAATTTAAACATTCACGTCACGTGTGCGCCGGCTAACGGGGGATATCGCTTGTGTGCCTGCCTAGAGGGAAACGCCCTTGCAATCCGTAGTCCGCCGACCAATTCGACACACGGCACTTGAAGGCTGTCGCCTGGTTTGAAAGCAGTGGCAATTTGGTATTGGGAAATATACATGTCAATGGAATTCGGTATTTTTAAGCCAATTTTGGAGATATAAACTTGAAACGGAAAACCTAGGTGTAATAAATGATACTCTCAAGCTATGTATCGTGGCAAATGTAACAATTAGTTTTTCAGTAATTGTTTATTTAATTTTAAAAAATTCTGATCTTTCCAGGAAACAGGCTATATAGATTAAAGTTACAATAGGCTTCGATAGCCAAGAAGCATGTATTTTTTTCTCCCTTTACCAAATTCTCACTGCTTTCAAACCAGGCAACAGCCTTAATGGGGATTAGTCCCCGCCGTTTCGGATTTATCCTTACTTCGCCATAACTTACATTTAAGATCGTTTAACGAGATTTTTTCGCACGACGCAGCATAAATAATAGCTTCTCAGGCTTCTTCAAGTTGTTAGGTTTTTTCACTGTTTTTAGTAATATTTAACTGGTAAAAGCTGGAAAGAAGTAAGTAAATTTTTCCTGCGGGTGACTAGAGCAGTTAAACTGACCACAGTAGTCAAGCAATATCAACTTCAGTGCCGTTCCGTAAAATTCAATACAAAATTTATAACGCAGGTTTTTTCAAAAATTCTTTAAAAATCAAATGGCGGGGATTCATCCCCTTAAGGCTCACGCCTACATTGCGCTTGAACTTCGTTGCGGTATGTTAGAAATACGCGTTTTTCCACGAAACTATTAAACATGCGTCCAACGTGCTGATCCACGAAAACAACACACACTTCAGACGAGGGCTGTTGAGTGCTTTCAGGACGTCACGCACATCAGAAACACAATTACATAGCACTCCAAAAAAATTCAAAGCATTGTATCTCGAAATATACGCGTCAGATACATACAAAACTACTCAAGGGCCCTGCATTTTACGTTCCAACAGACTTTCCGCCAACAAAATAATAGGGTCACCGCTGGAAGTCACACAGGTACTCGCAGCACGACAAGAAGACTGCGCGCCAGTTCAGAAACTTGCGCTTAGTGGCGATGGCGCACTTGATGCGTGAGGCAGTGTCGCCCTTACCGCTCCTGCGTCTCTCGGCCTCAAACGCGGGAAACAGCGCTCCAGGCAGGCGGAAGCTTAAGGGGAATGGTGTACGATTTTTGCCATAGGTTGTTTTTCAGAGGGTTTATTGAAATTTTCGGCACGGCAAGGCATAAATAATAATTTCTAACACCCTCTCATATTATTCAAAATGCACTGCTTTTATTATTCTCGGAGCACTGGAGGGCCGCGGTGGTGTAGTGGTCAGATTACTCTCCTCCCACCTAGGCGAACCGATTTCGATTCCCGGCGGGATCGCTCTCGTATTTTCGCATGTGGGAATCGTGGCGGGCGATGCCGCTGGTCGGCGGATTTTCTCGGAGATCTCCCGTTTCCCCAGCCCCTTCATTCCGGCGCTGCTCAACACTCAGCTCACTCTCCACCCTCATCGGCTCTCAAGACCTCGATGTTACTAGCAGCCCAAATCTCTCAACTACGAAGTCGCATTTGTAGTCCAAACGTTATTGCTATCTCGTGTCGTAATATCCCAATGCTGCAAATCTGATCAGGGAGGTTATGAGGTTTTTAAGACTTCAATAAGAATTCACCTTAAGGGGGAAGAACAGAAGCCACCATAAATTCACCAGTATTTTTATCCATAAAGTGTAATTAATATTTGCTTTTATTAAAAAATTCCGTTCCGTAGGCTGTATTAATAGGAGTACTGCAGGCCTACGTGATTCAGTCGAATACCTGAAGATACCTGTGAATCTATGGGAACGATGAAATGAATATTTTTTAAGAATTGTTACAAGGAAATAAGAGTTGGCCCCATTGTTAGGCAGATGTTATTAGTTTCTGAAAATAGCGAAAATGTATTTAACGCCCTGTCAGAATCACCTATTCAAAATTAGTCAGGGAAAAAATTGTTTCAGAAATAGATAAATTCAAAATAAAGTTAATCACTTCTCTGTAAGTCAACAAAATAAATATTTATACATGGTTGAACAAATGCGTAGATTTGATTAAGTGATATATTTATTTTCCAGACCAATTTATTTGACACAATAAAGGATTTTCTTCTACTGTAAACTACTTACTTTGGTGAACAATATATATTTTGTGATATTCCACAGTTTTGTTTAGCCACACAAAAATAAGTATTTTGTTGGCTGACATAAACTTCTCTCTCTCTCTCTCTCTCTCTCTCTCTCTCTCTCTCTCTCTCTCTCATACATAACCGACAGTATAAACAAATGAATATGACATCACGCTGGGGCAAGGCGCAGAAAGTTACGCCGATCTGGCATCTCTATATCTGACTTGGGCCATTGCTGCAATGCCGTCCTGACGTCAGATGTAAACAAATGAGAATGACGTCACTGTGGGCGTGGGGCAATACACAGAATGCTACGCCAATCTGGTAAGCCTGTATCTGACTGGGCCATGGCTAGAATGACGTCCTGGCGTGAGATATGAACAGAGGAAGACATCACATTTTACCAATGCAGTAAAATTACCCCGCGCTGGCCTTGGCTGGAATGACGCCCTGATGTCATATGTGAACAGAGGATGACGTCACGTTGGACCAATGCAGGATAATTACCCCGAGCCGGCAGGCCTGTGACTGGCTGTGCTGTGTCTGGAATGACGTCCTGACGGGAGACAGGAACAGAGGATGACGTCACATTAGGCCAATGCAGGAAAATTACCCCGCGCTGGCCTTGGCTGGAATGACGCCCTGGTGTCATATGTGAACAGAGGATGACGTCACGTTGGACCAATGCAGGATGATTACCCCGAGCCGGCAGCCCTGTAACTGTCAGAACCATGGCTGGAATGACGTCATGACATAATATATGAACAGAGGATTACGTCACATTACGCCAATGCAGAAAAATTACCCGCAATGGCCGTGATTGGAATGACGTCCCGTTGTCAGATGTGAAAAGAGAATGACGTCACATTGGGGCCAATGCAGGGAAATTACCCGGAGCTGGCAGATGGTGTGACTGGGCCATGGCTAGAACGACGTCCTGACGCCAGACGTTTGCGNGAATGACGTCCCGTTGTCAGATGTGAAAAGAGAATGACGTCACATTGGGGCCAATGCAGGGAAATTACCCGGAGCTGGCAGATGGTGTGACTGGGCCATGGCTAGAACGACGTCCTGACGCCAGACGTTTGCGGCGAGAAGGATGTGCCGGCAGCAGAGCAGAAGGACCGTGCTGCCCGAGGTTCTGCGCGCCTGCCGACAGCGCTGGTGGCCGGAGGGCCCACCCACGCAGGTGACCATTGTCGNGAAGTGGTTTCCGACGAGGATTACTTCCGCCACTTCTCAGCCGGGATGACTCCGTACAAGCCTAGACCGCCGGCAGACCAGCCATTGTCCGCCCCCTTTTACCGCGCTAATACCGGTGGCAATCTGCCTCCTCCAGCCCCTCGCGCTTTCCGCACAAAGGCGAGGGCTGGAAACTGCTCCTACTCTTCTCCGCGACCACAAAGGCGTGTCCCGGTGTCAGAAATACCTCAGCCTTGGACTCGCCGGCGCATTCCTCAAGTGCGCCATGTCTTCACGTATTGCATTTTACCATTCGGATAAGTATATGCCTACTCCAGTAATGTGCCGATTTTTCTGCAAGTGAGACTGCCATTGTAACACTTACTACAGGATGATTCTAAAATCATGGGACAAACATTGAGGGGTGGTAGAGCTCACTGAAACAAACAATTATTGTATAGGAATATATGGGCGGAAGTGACGCGTTGAGGCACAAATACAAAAACATAACACATTAACGGAAACATAAAATGTTCATTAGCAGCATACTTAACGAGTGATTCCGTACAGAAAATGTTAAAACAGTTGCTGGAAATGCATCCACCAACAGTCACGCATGCTTGGCGACCTCTACATATGGCGTGATTGGCTGACAATGGTGGCGATAGTTGAGGGCAGTAAAACGGTGCGCCAGTGACCTGCTGCATCAGCATCAGCATCACTGCACCGACGCTACGAAGCTTGCATTACTGTCGGTGGTAGCAATTTTGAGCAATTATTATAAACATTACTGTAAAAATGCATTTAGCGGCGACGTTGTAAATAAACACTGTGTTGCATTCCATGTGTTATTTTTGTGTTTGTGCCTCAACGCCCATATATTCCTATACAATAATAATTTTTTTTGTGAGCTCTACCACCCCTCAATGTTTGTCCAATGATTTCAGAATCACACTGTATAGTCAATTCACGACTTTTTGAGTCAAACCTTTAAAAAAACATCCCCATTCATGACGTGTTTGGCGGTTTCCTGAATACGCCACGTATCACAAGCGTTTTACACTCGTGTTAACGTAAAAGTACTTAATTTTTTAATTTAATTTAATTTTTTCTTACACGTTATCCAGAAATTACAATATTTCATTTACAACTAATATGACGGTAGGCAGAGAGAAAATAGGTGTGTTGGTAATGCAGAGTAATAAATAGTTCTTATAAAAAAATATTATTAAAATGCGTGCGCACGAATGTTGGCCCTCTGGTGCAACTTTCTTTGCTTTGTTTATACGAGGCGGACGAAGGTCCTGGAAGTTGATTTTTAGCAGGTCTTCAGAAAAGTTGGAAGTAACCGTAAATGGAGTATATGATAATTCTCGTGTTTACTCGCACAGAGAATGATTTGTTATGTCCAGGAGTGTTTCGCCATGCAGTTTGTGTTTGGCTTATTACATTAAATTTTCCCATGGCCATTTGAGGAATATTTTTGTGCAATCCATTAATCTGAAGGAAAGGAAAAAAAAAACCGTAATTTAACATATTTCTTATCTTCACTAAAATAATAAAAAAAATAATGAGGATTCATTGTTATTGCACAGTTACATGTCAGAATAAATTTTTTGTAATGTTTTCGGAAAACGCAAACCAAAAATTTTACACAAATACAAAAGAGGCTGGAAGATATTACCTTAATTCACTTTAAGATATACCTACTTATTTAAAAACTTTTACAATAATTCCGTATATTCAACATTTTTATTTCATTATTAAAACTTCCATTTATTTTATATATAGGCATCTTGAAGTAGCTCACGCCAGCTTGTTTCTAGCGAGAATTATCTCATTTCTGCAATCAGTTGGTTTTATTTTTTTGTATAGTCCAAATGCACTGAAATTGTGATTTTGACTCGTGACTAATCAATAGCTATCGCAATAGCTTTTCATTTGTGGTAAACGACATAACATATAATACCGATTTAGTAAAAAAATGTTTCGTAAAAATATAAATAAATTAATAAATTTTTGCTTTCCAGTACTTTTAATGTAGTGATTGGCTTTTTTTTAAAAGGACGATAATTTGGAGCTGTTCACCCCGTCCAAAGATGAAGCTGCGTAAGCAGCCTGCAAATGCAAATTGTATTAGTGGCAGCCTTGACTCACATCCGCGAGGTCACGGGTTCGATGTCATCTGTCTGCACTGGGACTGTTTTTTTTTTACAAGCGGTTGTCCATCCTCTGCTGACCCGTTGTTAGCCTAGGCGAATTGGTCGCTATAATGGCAGTAATAAATCTCCAGAAATTTTTGATCATATGCTTACAATCACACAAACGGTGTTAGCTAAACGTATAATATAGGAAAATGGTTTACTTATTTCTGTTACTATTTAATCGTTGCTACAGAATTAAATATAGTTGAGTTTTCGTTTGTCTGTAATACACGACAAAATAAGTATCTCTTGAAGTACAAATAACCAAAAAAACATAAGATATCACACCTTGGGGGTATGGCAGCTATTTGAACAAATTTGTTCCATCGACTTGGCGAGACCTGCACAGTGCTCGCGCCGCCGGCCGACCACATGGACCGCCTTACAGATTATCTAGGTATCGATTGATCGCGCAATTTCGGACAGGACGGACGCGCTCCACTGCTTGTGTTCTGAGTGTTGGCCGTACAACGAAAATAACGGTTTCGTTTCAATAGGTACTTAAAGAAATCGTTTGCTATTCTGTCGTACTAACCAGGGCGAGCTGGTATTGTCTAGCATCGTTCAACACAGCGTACAGCACCCGATGCTTGTGTAATATGTGATTGCAATGGTTGTTAAGTTCTTATAACTATTTTACTTTAGATTCTACTTTTACATCAGTTTACATAAATGTGTAGCCCTTAACGTTCTCGCACTTCACAATGGAAATTCTTTCGTTTAACAACACGTACAGAGCTTGATGCTCGCGCAATATGCATTGGTTGGTAAATTCTTGTAGCTATTTGCCTTTATAATAATTGTTTTATATCTGTTTGCATCAGTTCATAGCAGTGTCGTCTCTCTTGCAAGACTAATGGTTTAAAATGTATGTTGTTTCGTAGCAAGCAAAGGAACACACCATCTTTACAAGTCGCGTAATGTGTATCGCACTTGGGACATTGTAGAATTTTTTTTTTTTGGTTGGTCCTTGTGAGCATATGTTCTTTTCATGTCCTCGAGCATTCCAAATATTTTACCAAAGTTCTTGGTGCACTGGTAATTTTGATATCACTATTACGGTCTGCAGAACCACCATGTATTTCTTTTATAGTAATGTGACCTATTTTTCATGTACAGGATGGTTTCATATCTTGTACATATAGTTCCCGCGACACCTCTTGTTAAACAGACGGTGTTTATTTGTATTACCTCTTACATATTTTAATGTAACCAGTGACTACCTAAAGCCTTGCTCTGGTGATTGCATACACCTTTAATTTTTCCAAAGTCGAGAATACAACACTGTACATCCGCTCCTACTGATAAGAACTTCCCGGAGAACTTCCGAGAGCAGTGTAGCACGTCCCAACTTGCAACTGACGTTCAAGGTCAATCCTGTTTCCGGAAGTGTTAAAGGAATCTGGGGTGTGGAAATCAAAGTACTTATTACATAATACACTTTATTAAGCACAATACACATACTGTACATGACGTAATACACGAACATCACCAATAGTACCAACCATTAGTACCAGATCCGTTATGTGCAGTCATTCCCTGACAGCAATTCTGTTATTGCTATGTCCCCGTCTCCAGTATTGTATTCTCGAGTTAAGCTGACTGTGTTTATTTATATGAATTTATTAGTTATGCTGTAACACCACTCCCCACGACTACATACATCTTGCTCGCAGCATTATTGCGTATGCCTAACTTTTTCGTGTATGGATGGTTGCTGCTTGTTACTCGTGCTGGCGTTTATTTATGTATATGCAACACTTGCGGTAGCAGACTACGTGCGTGGTGGTGGTGGGTGATTGACGAGTGCGCGTGGACCAGCGCGTGTGTGTGTACTATTTCAGGCCTCCCCTACACTCCTACATGCATCGGTAACTGCTAACTACCACGACTTGCTCGCAACTCATTTGTATGTTTACCAACCTTTATTATCTTTACATATATGACTGACTNACAAAAACATAACACATTAACGGAAACATAAAATGTTCATTAGCAGCATACGTAACGAGTGATTCCGTACAGAAATTGTTAAAACAGTTGCTGTAAATGCATCCGCCAACAGTCACGCATGCTTGGCGACCTCTACATATGGCGTGATTGGCTGACAATGGTGGCGATAGTTGAGGGCAGTAAAACGGTGCNCAGTCACGCATGCTTGGCGACCTCTACATATGGCGTGATTGGCTGACAATGGTGGCGATAGTTGAGGGCAGTAAAGCGGTGCGCCAGTGACCTGCTGCATCAGCATCAGCATCACTGCACCGACGCTACGAAGCTTGCATTACTGTCGGTGGTAGCAATTTTGAGCAATTATTGTAAACATTACTGTAAAAATGCATTTAGCGGCGACGTTGTAAATAAACACTGTGTTGCATTCCATGTGCTATTTTTGTGTTTGTGCCTCAACGCCCATATATTCCTATACAATAATTATTTTTTTTGTGAGCTCTACCACCCCTCAATGTTTGTCCAATGATTTTAGAATCACTCTGTATAGTCAATTCACGACTTTTTGAGTCAAACCTTTAAAAAAACATCCCCATTCATGACGTGTTTGATGGTTTCCTGAATACGCCATGTATCACAAGCGTTTTACACTTGTGTTAACGTAAAAGTACTTAATTTTTTAATTTAATTTAATTTTTTCTTACACGTTATCCATAAATTACAATATTTCATTTACAACTAATATGACGGTAGGCAGAGAGAAAATAGGTGTGTTGGTAATGCAGAGTAATAAATAGTTCTTATAAAAAATATTATTAAAATGAGTGCGCACGAATGTTGGCCCTCTGGTGCAACTTTCTTTGCTTTGTTTATATGAGGCGGACGAATGTTCTGGAAGTTGATTTTTAGCAGGTCTTCAGAAAAGTTGGAAGTAACCGTAAATGGAGTGTATGATAATTCTCGTGTTTACTCGCACGGAGAATGATTTGTTATGTCCAGGAGTGTTTCGTCATGCAGTTTGTGTTTGGCTTATTACATTAAATTTTCCCATGGCCATTTGAGGAATATTTTTGTGCAATCCATTAATCTGAAGGAAAGGGGAAAAAAAACCGTAATTTAACATATTTCTTATCGTCACTAAAATAATAAAAAAATAATGAGGATTCATTGTTATTGCACAGTTACATGTCAGAATAAATTTTTTGTAATGTTTTCGGAAAACGCAAACCAAAAAATTTACACAAATACAAGAGAGGCTGGAAGATATTACCTTAATTCACTTTAAGATATACCTACTTATTTAAAAACTTTTACAATAATTCCGTATNAGAGGCTGGAAGATATTACCTTAATTCACTTTAAGATATACCTACTTATTTAAAAACTTTTACAATAATTCCGTATATTCAACATTTTTATTTCATTATTAAAACTTCCATTTATTTTATATATAGGCATCTTGAAGTAGCTCACGCCAGCTTGTTTCTAGCGAGAATTATCTCATTTCTGCAATCAGTTGGTTTTATTTTTTTGTATAGTCCAAATGCACTGAAATTGTGATTTTGACTCGTGACTAATCAATAGCTATCGCAATAGCTTTTCATTTGTGGTAAACGACATAACATATAATACCGATTTAGTAAAAAAATGTTTCGTAAAAATATAAATAAATTAATAAATTTTTGCTTTCCAGTACTTTTAATGTAGTGATTGGCTTTTTTTTAAAAGGACGATAATTTGGAGCNAAATTAATAAATTTTTGCTTTCCAGTACTTTTAATGTAGTGATTGGCTTTTTTTTAAAAGGACGATAATTTGGAGTTGTTCACCCCGTCCAAAGATGAAGTTGCGTAAGTAGCCTGCAAATGCAAATTGTATTAGTGGCAGCCTTGACTCACATCTGCGAGGTCACGGGTTCGATGTCATCTGTCTGCACTGGGACTGTTTTTTTTTTTACAAGCGGTTGTCCATCCTCTGCTGACCCGTTGTTAGCCTAGGCCAATTGGTCGCTATAATGGCAGTAATAAATCTCCAGAAATTTTTGATCATATGCTTACAATCACACAAACGCTGTTAGCTAAACGTATAATATAGGAAAATGGTTTACTTATTTCTGTTACTATTTAATCGTTGCTACAGAATTAAATATAGTTGAGTTTTCGTTTGTCTGTAATACACGACAAAATAAGTATCTCTTGAAGTACAAATAACCAAAAAAACATAAGATATCACACCTTGGGGGTATGGCAGCTATTTGAACAAATTTGTTCCATCGACTTGGCGAGACCTGCACAGTGCTCGCGCCGCCGGCCGACCACATGGACCGCCTTACAGATTATCTAGGTATCGATTGATCGCGCAATTTCGGACAGGACGGACGCGCTCCACTGCTTGTGTTCTGAGTGTTGGCCGTACAACGAAAATAACGGTTTCGTTTCAATAGGTACTTAAAGAAATCGTTTGCTATTCTGTCGTACTAACCAGGGTGAGCTGGTATTGTCTAGCATCGTTCAACACAGCGTACAGCACCCGATGCTTGTGTAATATGTGATTGCAATGGTTGTTAAGTTCTTATAACTATTTTACTTTAGATTCTACTTTTACATCAGTTTACATAAATGTGTAGCAGTGTTGCCCTTAACGTTCTCGCACTTCACAATGGAAATTCTTTCGTTTAACAACAGGTACAGGGCTTGATGCTCGCGCAATATGCATTGGTTGGTAAATTCTCGTAGCTATTTGCCTTTATAATAATTGTTTTATATCTGTTTGCATCAGTTCATAGCAGTGTCGTCTCTCTTGCAAGACTAATGGTTTAAAATGTATGTTGTTTCGTAGCAAGCAAAGGAACACACCATCTTTACAAGTCGCGTAATGTGTATCGCACTTGGGACATTGTAGAATTTTTTTTTTTTGGTTGGTCCTTGTGAGCATATGTTCTTTTCATGTCCTCGAGCATTCCAAATATTTTACCAAAGTTCTTGGTGCACTGGTAATTTTGATATCACTATTACGGTCTGCAGAACCACCATGTATTTCTTTTATAGTAATGTGACCTATTTTTCATGTACAGGATGGTTTCATATCTTGTACATATAGTTCCCGCGACACCTCTTGTTAAACAGACGGTGTTTATTTGTATTACCTCTTACATATTTTAATGTAACCAGTGACTACCTAAAGCCTTGCTCTGGTGATTGCATAGACCTTTAATTTTTCCAAAGTCGAGAATACGATACTGTACATCCGCTCCTACTGATAAGAACTTCCCGGAGAACTTCCGAGAGCAGTGTAGCACGTCCCAACTTGCAACTGACGTTCAAGGTCAATCCTGTTTCCGGAAGTGTTAAAGGAATCTGGGGTGTGGAAATCAAAGTACTTATTACATAATACACTTTATTAAGCACAATACACATACTGTACATGACGTAATACACGAACATCACCAATAGTACCAACCATTAGTACCAGATCCGTTATGTGCAGTCATTCCCTGACAGCAATTCTGTTATTGCTATGTCCCCGTCTCCAGTATTGTATTCTCGAGNGTATGTCCCCGTCTCCAGTATTGTATTCTCGAGTTAAGCTGACTGTGTTTATTTATATGAATTTATTAGTTATGCTGTAACACCACTCCCCACGACTACATACATCTTTCTCGCAGCATTATTGCGTATGCCTAACTTTTTCGTGTATGGATCGTTGCTGCTTGTTACTCGTGTTGGCGTTTATTTGTGTATATACAACACCTGCGGTAGCAGACTACGTGCGTGGTGGTGGGTGATTGACGAGTGCGCGTGGACCAGCGCGGGTGTGTGTACTATTTCAGGCCTCCCCTACACTCCTACATGCTAACTACCACGACTTGCTCGCAACTCATTTGTATGTTTACCAACCTTTATTATCTTTACATATATGACTGACTNTGCTAACTACCACGACTTGCTCGCAACTCATTTGTATGTTTACCAACCTTTATTATCTTTACATATATGACTGACTGTTACATGTTAGCCGAACTTAAATAGTTCCGACATGATGCCATCCTACGCTTGTAACAGGGCTTAGGGTCCTAACTATCCTTATCGCATTGATTGCATCCAGGTCGTGGCTTTAGCGGATAGGAAATGACAGGCAACTATGTTTATATGTTGTTTTTATGCATAATTGTCTCAGCTGCCCTGTTATATGTTGGGAGCGATACACATGATTTAAATTTGATGACTATGGCCTCAGCAGATTGGAAATGGTTGTCAACTATGCTTATAAGAAGACTAAAGGTGTACTTGACAATGCAGTCCTTTTCGTCACCGGGGGTGATGCTTAAGTTAAGAATTTGGTGTCTATCTTACACAGTTAGAAAATTACAGCTGACTATGCTTATACGAGGGCTTAAGGCCTAATTGTCTCTACCGTCATATTTGTCATCGGGGGTGATACCTATGTTATGAATTTGACTACTCTATCTTAAACAGTTCGGGAATTACAGCCAACTGTGCTTATACGACAGCTAAGGGAATACTTGACCTCATGGTCCTTTTCGGTGTCGGTGGGTAATGCTTGTTTCATGAATTTGATGACTATATCTTAAACAATTAAACATCATCCTTTTTTTCGTGATTACAAGTTTATTGTTTTTTGAGAGCGTAGGCTGATGCGGGCATTTACTTTACTTATTCTCCTAACCATGAAATGTTTATATATACACACACACACACANTGCGGGCATTTACTTTACTTATTCTCCTAACCATGAAATGTTTATATATACACACACACACACACCACACACACACATAATGTCGGGGGCCTGTCCGAATGTCCGGGATGCTAAAAACTAAATATGTATTCGTCGCTAAAGATTGTGAATTCCTAGATGTCACAGTGGTCTTGTGGGCAAGACGCTCAATTGCTGATCCGAGTGCTGGCGGAACGATCCTGCACGCCTCTGGCCTATTATTTTTGAGATCCGAAACTACTACCAACTAAAAAAAAAATGCCCAGTGCTCCTGGCGGTTACCGTTTGAACTACACTCCCCGATGTTAGCGCACCCTTACAGGTAACGAGTAAATCAACACACACAAAATGGACGCTACCGATACCGGCTCTCCGTGCCTCGAACTGTAGAAATTCAAACAATCTGGTGGCNCAACACACACAAAATGGACGCTACCGATACCGGCTCTCCGTGCCTCGAACTGTAGAAATTCAAACAATCTGGTGGCGGACGCGAGAATAAAAAATTGCCGCCTACAACAGCCGACTGGTGCCAGGCGTGGGAATTAAAGGCCGCTTAGCACATTCTGGTGGTGGGTGCGGAAATCAAAGGTGGCCGCCTAGAGCAGCCGACTCAGGCAGCAGGTGCGGGAATTTAACATGGCTTAGCATAATCTGGTGGCGGATGCGGGAATTAAGGATGGCCGCCTACGGCAGACGATGGTGATGAGGGAACATCCAAGATGGAGGGCTAGAAAAGCAATAGAGAGGAAAGTGTTAAAACAAAGGAGACCAGAAGGAATATGGGTTAACCCCAAAGAATAGAGTAGGTGAGAGAGAATGGGCGTGGGTGAGAGAGACTGGAGGGAAGGAGAGAAGTTGCATGACAGGGCAATGAACTCAAACATTCTTCAGACAAGATGGATGGTGCTGGCATGGAATGACAGAGCGTGAATGCCAAAATTAGTTTAAAATTAAATAAATTTTTATTTGAATTAACTTTAAAAATTTAATCAAAAATACCTCAACTCTTCATTCCCAAAAAGGAGTATTTGAGCCACATTGAGAATACATACTATTTTCGGACTAAGTGACTCATATGAATTTTGGCAAGGAAAATTTCTGCTGGTAATTTTTCTGGTTTTGAGGTAAATTCGAGAAATTTTGGGTATTTTTGAGGGGAAAAAAGGGAATTCCGAGGGGAAAAGGGGGAAATAGCCGCCATTGGCGAGGTATGACAGAGCAGGAGGTTTCCGCATGACATTAAAGATGGCAGCCGTCGCGCCGTGGCGCCCTGGCCTCCCAACCAGCAGCCAGATGTGCTTGAACATGCTACTACTAACATACTAACTAATAACACGTATTCTGTTTTGAATTTTCAATGTGAATTATCTCACAAACGGTTCGCCTGCGAGTGTTCCGGCCAGACGACCTTTTTTGTTCATTTAGCCCTGCTGATTCACAGGTTGTCTTTAAAATTAGGGTACCAAAAGCCATTTACAAAAGGAAGGGTGATGATATTACCAACCGCGTTTTAGAGGTGTACGATCTCCGTTATACAAAATACCATTCACCGATTTGTTGCTTAATCAACGGTGGTTTCTAATATTTTCAAATAAACGCATTTTTAAAACTCAAATTTTGGGGGGTAAGTTGTACATACGTTTTCGTCTTATATTTTCGTAAGAAATTTCCTAGTAAAACCGTACAGTCGTAGTTACACGTTGGCTTTCATCGCGTGCAATAAAGTCTCACTGTCACGGAACTNTTCCTAGTAAAACCGTACAGTCGTAGTTACACGTTGGCTTTCATCGCGTGCAATAAAGTCTCACTGTCACGGAACTTATTTTTACAAAAAACGTGATGACGGAAACATTGCACGCCGGTTCACCGCCTTAAGCATACAGGCGCTGGGGCGCTGGGTGCCCGTGTTTATTACCGCCCTTATCAGCCTGTAACGCGAGAAATATATCTCGGGGGTGGGTGTGTGTGTGTGTTTAAGTTTGCCGTGCGACTCAGCTATGCCATGTGGCAACACTTGAAGCAGACGAGCCCACCTCAGCTATGCAGTGCCCCCCTCGTAAAGGATTCTCGAAAAACGAGCGTTCCCGGCCCGTTAAAAAAAAAAAAAATAGGAAACAAGGGTTGATTTTAAAAACAATATATATATGTGTTCTTTTTTTTTTTACTCCCTCGGCCGTTGGCTGGTTTGTGTTGGCGGGCGGCAGCCAGCGCACGGCCCCTGGCGGCGCGGAGCGTAATTTATGAAACACTCGGGGCCGCGAGCCCGGGTTATTAGGCTCGCGCACCGCGCCAGCAGATTAATGTTCTATTAAGGTGTTTTTAATGTCCCGGGCCTGGCCGCCCGGCACAGCGTGAGTCGCCGCTAGGGATGGCGGGGTCACCGTACACACCACGCCGCCTCGTCTATACCATGGTCGGCCAGGGGTACCAACACTACCCGGGCGCCTCCCCCCACCCCCACCCCTTCGCCACTAGACGGCGTTTTCAAAATGATGCTCCGAGAGTGGAGTAAGTGTTGGTTCACAATTAAAATACACAAGCACAGCGCGTGAGATATAATAGTAGAACAATCACACAATCTGGAACTTGTGCGAAACTGATGCGCAGTTGAAAACTTTTGTACTATTTTTAGATAATGAAATATTTCAACGAGACTGACGTAAGTTGGATGTGGTGGTAAGTAATGGATTTTCGTAACTGATTGTTGATATCGTGTTAAAAATTAAACAGTTTTTTTAATATTTATATTTTTTTTTCTTTTCTTTAAAATGTTGGTTTTGCTACAGTAAAGATGTAAATAACCTTTTATTTGCTTTAAATCTATATTTTGCAACATTTCTTCGTTTCTGCGGCATAACTGTTCCTCCATTTTAAATAAACAGCTACGTCAAAAATGATATACTCTGCTCTGACTGGCTGTTATACCACGCGCCTGAACAAGAAATTAAATATGACAGTGTCCTTGATGCACTATGTCACGACCTGTCATGCTCACGGTCTGTTACGCGTAGTTGTGAAGCAATGGCTTCGAAAACATGGCGGTAAGTTATTGAGCACACGATCTATGTTATCTGGTTACTGTTATGCTTTCAATTCTGAACTAAGCTTAAGGCCCAGTCAACAGTCGACATGGGCAACATAACATGCATAGCATAAAGAAGTAAAAAACCTGACTTTGAAATTGCAACGTCCACAACTAGTATTTAAAATACAATTATTATTACTTGCAATTTACAGGTGGTTTTTTTTTTTAGTGGGTAGAGGAAAATTAAATCGTTAATTTTCTTTTGGACACAAGATACGCTACTAAACGCAATAAACGATTTCTTATTCCTATTTTCTCCTGAAGGCNGTTAATTTTCTTTTGGACACAAGATACGCTACTAAACGCAATAAACGATTTCTTATTCCTATTTTCTCCTGAAGGCCTTACGTACGCGACACGAGATTAAACATCGACATTTCCAACACGTAGCTATACACGTCGGGTACCCGTCAGTAGCCCCAAAGTCAGTAGCCCTAAAGTCACTGGCCCTAAAAATACTTTAGGGCTACTGACTTTGGGGCTACTGCCGCGCGCCCGTACACGTCGAGAGTGTTCCTACACGAANCTAAAAATACTTTAGGGCTACTGACTTTGGGGCTACTGCCGCGCGCCCGTACACGTCGAGAGTGTTCCTACACGAACCGTAAGCGATTGCCGTGAGCCGTTTCGTATGAATACCTTCTTTCAACTTGATAAGTACACGTTCTTTACGTACAGCCTGCACGTTCCTCATCGTAAACTGATGTTTGGCCTTGCTAGGTATTGCGGACAATGNACACGTTCTTTACGTACAGCCTGCACGTTCCTCATCGTAAACTGATGTTTGGCCTTGCTAGGTATTGCGGACAATGCCCACGACCACAGATCGCTGCTATGTCTGCCCAGTTTCGCAAAGTCGGGGAACCCCCGCGCTGTTATTTAGTATCGTTGCATGCTTGCCGCTCTGCATCGCTTCCCTTGCCTCGTCACGCTCGAGTGAGCGAACCAGTGTGTCAGGAGCGAGCGATAACCTGAGAAGTACACGGGGATTCACAAAGGCGTGTCGCTACCGCAGGGATCGGCCTATCCGGAATCGTGTGCTCCCGTCCTTGAGGGGACTGAATTTCTGGGACTATCGTTGGAAGAATGTTCTGGTCATCGCCCTTGCCTCTCTCAGCGAGACTCGGAGTGCGGGGTACCTTCTAGATCGGGCCAGCGAGACTACCTGGCCGTGACGGGCCTCCGAGCAGGCAGTCTATAGTTCGGAGAACTGTACAGTGTACGACCTTAAGCGCCAGGTGTCCGAAGACAGCGAAGCGACGAGCCAGCAAAGCGAAGAGTAACGACGGGAGACAAGAGGGAGTGAAGTCTGCGGACTGCGAGCATCGGTACAGTGGAGAGTCAGACTGACGGGCGGGACTATTGAACGGATGCGTGAGTGACAGACTTTTGAAATGATAGCAATAGACTTAATGAATATGTGTAAATAATAAATGTCATTAAGTGACGGTAACCAATTTAGAGATAGTGATAAGAACTTTAACTAAAGTTGAAGTAGACATTAAATGTTCCGCTCATTGAGCACAAGAGTAATAGTGGTGATATGTAGTTTAATGTTGTAAATAATAGCTGTGTGAATATTTATAGCAGTGTAAATAAGTTTAAAAAATAATAATTTTATTTGTTTTACATTAATTAAGGCATCGGTCCCTCACGAACTGGAATCCGCCCGTGGCGTCTTATAACAATATATTTCCTGCAGGCCTAGTCGTATGGTGCACATGTCTGAGACACACTAAGATCTCACTCGCAGCATTGAATATAGTTGCATTCAGTGCTCCTGGACATCTCAACCCTGATGTTTCAGAGGAAACCAAATTTTAAAAACGGTATCATTTAAATTTTTATTTATTGTTTTTATAAACGGGTGGTATTTTAACAGCAACGTTATTATTTATTATACTTTGTTTAATTGGTATTAAGTAGTTTTATAGAAATGTAGTTTTCTTTGAAGGAAAGAAGCTTATTTTCATGTGTGATTTGGCGGGATTTTTTCAATACCTGTTGGCAACACTGACNTTTTCTTTGAAGGAAAGAAGCTTATTTTCATGTGTGATTTGGCGGGATTTTTTCAATACCTGTTGGCAACACTGATGTGCAGTGAAAGACTATGGTAAGGTTTATTCTACTCAGGTTAGGAACAAAACGTGAGTTTGGCATAGGGAAAATTTCCGTCGCCAGGTACACAGTGTTCCAAAAGGTAACTTTTAATTCAAATTGTATGCTGTAGAGAAAATATGGTACACATGCGACACTGGCGCTTACCTAGTGGCGAAAATGTTTGGTGAACAAACTTTTAACATAGATCTTCCCAACCGATGGTAGAAAGAAGTAACCTTAACCGAGGCTAACGCGCAGCAGTGAGCCACGTCGGAAGTGTGCACCGGGCCGTCGTAACTGCGCCCGTAACGAGGTGATAGGCTCATATCGGCCACTTGAGAAGGCGGAGGTCTGCTGGCCTTCTCAACGGGCCCGTGATTTATTCACGAACCTCGCGCCGCCCTTATCAGTTTTATGGCATGTCGCTAGTGGACCGTCCCGTGTCTCTGCCGGGTACTGCTTTCCCATCGGGAGCTGGAGGAAAAAAAACTCGTACAGTCCATTCACGGTCACTCCCAACTTTTCTAAAGCCCTGTTAAAAGTTCTGCTTCAAAAATATTACCCCATCTCACAAAGCTTAACTGAGTCTAGAAAATTACAACCAAAGGTACAGTGAATCGCATTCGTGCGCACTTAGTGTAATAATATATTNGCTTAACTGAGTCTAGAAAATTACAACCAAAGGTACAGTGAATCGCATTCGTGCGCACTTAGTGTAATAATATATTTAAGAAGAACTGTACCTTACTAGGCATTACCAACACACCTACTTTCTCCCTGTTTTTATTCAAATTAATTTTTAACTAAATATTATAATTTGTAGATAAAATATAAGTTATAGTTTAGTATAATAAAAAATAAGGTATTTTTATGTTAACACGCGTATAAAACGCTTATGATTAGGGCCAGTGACTTTTCGTGTAAAAATCGGAGCACACAGTAGACTTCAACACTATATACACACCTCAGCTGTTGTTAAACCTCCATTGGATGCTGNGTAAAAATCGGAGCACACAGTAGACTTCAACACTATATACACACCTCAGCTGTTGTTAAACCTCCATTGGATGCTAGTGCCGTGTCCGTCTTCGACTAAGCCACTCAGGACTAAGTAACTCCGACACTGAACCTTCGTAATTCGTGCGCAAACTGTTAACACGGGCCGGAACATTTTTTAGCCAATCAAAGAAGTTGGACGACCCTACAGTGCTTTGGGCTGTATCTTGTCTCGAAATCTTTTCGCGAAATATCACTGCCCCTACTTACGATACATGACTATGGACTGGAAAATTTCGCGAATTCATTTTAGAACACGGTAGACTTCAAACGCATGCGTATTTATGTTATTTCTGCAATTGGATCGCAGTTTATTAGACACGCCCAATTTAACTCTGAGCCAATGACATACTTGCAAGGAAACAAGCACCGAATCCCGTGCCACCTGGTCTGAGGTAAAACTGTTAGTAGTATATATTCGGAAATGTTTCACATAAAGATAAAATATCATATATCGTGCACTACTGAGCTGATTCTGATCAGATTTGGCTTGTAAAATTACATATTACCATGCTCTAAAAATAAAGAATTCTAATACATCGAGCGCTTTTTTTTTTAAAATGGCTATAGTGTAAATATCTTAGGTTAGAATGCCATATCTGCTGAAATAATTTTACAGATTTCAACCAAACTTAGTATGTCAACAACACTTATTGCAAGTATTACGCACCATAATTCATGGCATTATTCAACATAATTTTGTATGATAGCATGACTAGAAAAAGAAAGCAAGAAAAAAAATAAGTTACATCATAACTCAAAACTACTCAACTGATTCTAGCCAAATTTGATCAGACACTGTAAACAAATAAACACGCAATTGTAATGTTTTGGTTATTTGCTTTCGTCCGGGATTTAATGTTTTANCAGATTTGGCTTGTAAAATTACATATTACCATGCTCTAAAAATAAAGAATTCTAATACATCGAGCGCTTTTTTTTAAAATGGCTATAGTGTAAATATCTTAGGTTAGAATGCCATATCTGCTGAAATAATTTTACAGATTTCAACCAAACTTAGTATGTCAACAACACTTATTGCAACTATTAAGCACCATAATTCATGGCATTATTCAACATAATTTTGTATGATAGCATGACTAGAAAAAAAAAGCAAGAAAAAAAATAAGTGACATCATAACTCAAAACTACTCAACTGATTCTAGCCAAATTTTATCAGACACTGTAAACAAATAAACACGCAATTGTAATGTTTTGGTTATTTGCTTTCGTCCGGGATTTAATGTTTTAAGTCCCATCGTGAGCCATCCTGTAGATAATGGTTCAGGTCAAGTATGCCACGAGTTTATTATAAGATATCCTAAGATTTCACAGATTTGTTAGCTAGACTCCCCCATCCTTTGTGTACTTGATTATTAGTTTGTTGTTCAATTGTTTTTGCTCCCGTTTAACCCTGCACCAAGTAGCAAGGGATTTGCTGCTTTTTTTTACTTGAGGGTTCGTTACTGGTTGAAAGCCGTACGGGATGTGTCTAAAAGTATGGTCCAATAGAGGTAGAAAACAAAATGTACACTTGGTTCTTAATTGAATTTGCAAAATTTCAGGGTATTTTAGTTATATTATGTTAATTTGTATGTTATTTGTTCTGTATGTATGTGTAACTTTGTATACTTTGTTTGTTTTTATGCCATATTGTGAGTGAAAGAAGAGATTTAGGTGGCTCTTAACGTCGAGGTCTTGAGAACCGATGAGTGTGAAGGGAGGTGAGAATGGAGCAGCGCCGGATTGCAAGGGCGGGGGGAAACGAGCGATCCCCGAGAAAACCCGCCGATTAGAGGCATCATCCGGCATGATTGCGAAAATACGGGAGCGATCCCGCCAGGAATAGAACCCGGTTCGTCTAGGTGGGAGGCGAGTAGTCTAACCACTACACCACAGTGGTGCCAACATTTCATACGTTTTGCATGTTTATGACAGTTTCGAATTTATGATTAAGTGAATTTGTGATTTTCTGTTTTTGTATGTATATGTCACCCTGTTAGACCCTAATGGGTGGTACATAAAGTTACAATAAATAAATTAAATTAAATTATTATTATCTATACTTATTACAGAGAGTATTTAAAACGTCGCACTTTTATAATTAATATCCACCACTAAATTGTTTTTCACGAGTTAACAATCTTAATACCCCAGTACGTGTCCAGTTCATTTAAGTAGTGTTTATTTGGTTAAATTCTACGTGGACATGTTTCCGTACCTACACGTTACTTCTGCACTTGTAATACCGAGCCGTCGCATTAATCCAGCCTCCTCGCCACTCTCCCACCTCTTGCGTGGAGCTTGAGTGAGAAATGGCAGGGTGGTTCCCGTAACGTGTCGGAGTGTCGCTGCCTCGGGCGCGCCATTACCGTTAATCGCAGCGCGCATTAATCTGTGAAACCAGTCGGCGCTGATCGTTCCATTGAAAACTGCTGGGCTGCCTGCGGCCTCGATCCCACCCAGGCACGTCGACTGCGCGTTTGTCTGGCGAAAGACTGGAAAAATTGTTTCATGTCAACGTTTTCACTTCGATTGGTGCCGGTGCCGCCGGTGGCTGAGCGGTTAGACTGCTCGCCTTCCACCAAGGCGACCCGAGCTCAATCCCCGGCCTCCCCCCCACCCCTTTCAGGATTTTCGCAAGTGGGAATCGTGCCAGACGATGCCGCTGGTCGGCGCGGGTTTTCTCTCGGGGCAACCCCGTTTCCCCCGCTCATGCATTCCGACGCTGATCTGCACTGGCCTCACTTCGCCCTCGTCGGCTCTCGAGACATCGTTGCTAAGAGGCGCCCAGATCTCTCTACTCCACGCGTCCCGGGGTGTGTGGCCAGTTTCAAAACCGGTGGTGCGGTATTCGGTGCGTGTTTTCCTACAGGTCTCCTATTGGCTCGGAGTTCACGTGGGGCATGCATGTTAGTTATTGGCTCGTTTGTCTCTAGGAGGTGGAGATTCTCGAGCATTTAAACTATTTTATTTCTGAATAATTTTAAAAATTATATTATGCTTATCAAAACGATATAAGTATTTTAACGTGTTATGTAATCTATATTTCGAATATGAATTTTAAATGTAAAATTTTAAGCGTTGCCTTGGCAGTGTGATATGTTTTTAAAATAAAGTAAAGGTAATAAATATCTAAGATTTGGAGAAAATTAAAACGAAATAAGAAAAGATAGTAGTAAAAAAGGAGGCCCGGAAGGCCTAATGGCTAAGTGGGTTGCAAGTGATTTCACTCTATTATGTCTCTAGGAGGTGTCAAACAACACGTCCACCAATTGCAAAATTAACACGAACGTAAATGTTTGTGAATTCCAAGTTGTCCCAAAATGAATCCGCGAATTTTTCAGGCCTCTACTCGTAAGTGATGCCCGAACCTCAAGAAACAGTAATATTGTGTTGCGTTCGACAGCTGTTCGGTGCTTATCAATTGTTGTGTTGTTGCAGAGTGACGTCCTAGCTGCGTGGCCCGCAAGTAAAACCCCGACTGCTTCCTTCGGTTCGCTTCATTCCAGAGCAGCGCGGAATTGTAATTACCTTCGTCCGTTGGAGCGGAGTTCCGGGTCCGAAACTCACACGCGCCTATCCTGCGACTGAAGATCAACGTGATGCTAGCCAGGTTTTGCAAGCGAAGAATGAAGCTGCGAGCTCGTTTTTTAACGCGACCGCGAGTGACGTACGTTTCACATAGTAGTTGCCGCCAGCAGATGTATGTTTTGCACTACGTCGCAGAGATTTTTGTCGCACGCACACTCTAAGAAGACGTTCGTAAAACTACCGTGACAGTGTATACGAATGGTGAGAAAGTGCGAATGGTAAACTATTTTCCCATACATCCATGGTTCAGTTCCTACATTCGCTCACGAAACAGTCAAATGCGTAGGGATGTCCCCAACCTTGTATAGTAACGACGCTTAACATTCCTATATTTGCACTCTGACATGTGGTATAATTTCCATACAATGTATAGTTTTAAAACTTCCGTTACAGTCTAGGAAGTTTACCAGGAAATTTTTTACATTGCACGTAAATTATTAGTAGGCTGCAAGTTCGACGTTTTTAGTGCAGAAAAAGGACGAACTGTTTTAAGCGTGAGTGAAATATCTTATTAGGGTTCAGCACCTCAAAGGTGAAATTTTCTGTATCAGTTAATTTGTTTTGCCAGTATTCCTGAGGTTATAAGCTTTTTGCAGCTACTGCGAGCTAGAACCAAGGCAACCACTATATAGTACGTCACTCTTTACACTTTAATCTCTCTTTTAATAAAAATCATTTGAGTAGAAATCTACAACTTTGGAATTTCTTGAGATCTCTGCACTTGATAACGTAACTAGTCAAATATAAAAACTATCGCAGTGAACACGTTGATTCGGCTGACCTAACATGCGTGTATTAGTTACCTGAGAGGAAAAAAAACGGAACGAAGGGAAACCAATTAAATAACCATTTTCATCATGTGGATGTTTGTGAAATAATAATAAGTATAATAATTCACCAGAGCGTTAAGTATGAATGTCAGCGACAAACAGGACCGTGCAAAAACTATCATTGAAGTTCTTGACATTTTCTGGTATCAAGACTTAAATTTTGTTTGAATAGCCATTTTTACGTTACAGCTACATCATTCAATTTTTCCAGGAATCCAAAAAAAAATTCCATTAACCATAGGTAGGTCTTAATTATACAACCATTTTCTGATCCGTATTTCTAATCTCTTATAGTTTCTTTTAAATATACGAAAGCATAGCAAAAAAAATAAAGTATCACTTCAGAATTTTCTTTGGTTTTTAATTTGTTCCAAGTACGGAAAAAAAACTTATTTAAATACCACGTAATAATATAGCAACATGTACTTTTTACCGCCGTACAAGATGCTGAGTATTTCAAATCAGTACTGCAGCGTCGAGACGGCAAACCATTCCAACTAGCGAGGGGTTGGCGAAGGAAGATGGGGGGTGCGTTGGAGAGAGTATAAATATAAACATAAATTTGTATTTTTAAGGTGCGAACCATGCGCAGCACAAACGCCGAAGAACGAGTTTTTCCTTATACTCTCTTCGTGTCTCTCTTTATCCCAATAGTCACGCAGTAGAGTGAGTGAGTGAAGATATTTGGGCGGCTCTTAACATCGAGGTCGTGAGAACCGATGAGGGCTAAGAGAGTTGTGTGTGGAGCAGCGCCGGAATGAAAGGGCGGGGTAAACGGAAGATCCCCGAGAAAAACCAGTCGACCATCGGCATCGTCCTGCGCGAATCCCACGTGCGGGGGGCGACCACGCCGGGAATCGATCCCGGTTCGCCTAGTAGTTCTGACCACTACACGACCGCGGCCCCGCGTAGTAGAGAAGTACACAGACACTAAGTGACGTGGCGGGTCTTTTGACGTAGGCGCACCCATTCTCTGATTGGCGGGGCGAGGTTCTGGGAACGAGCCTTTGTCTGGACTGCTGCCGGCTGGTAAGTTAACTGGCGCTCATTGGTGAAAGTCCACCCAACATTTTTCTAGCATGTACGGCAGGATTTCGTGTTATAAGAGGGGTTTTTTTTCACCTGTGTGTTAAGGCTGTTGCCTGGTTTGCAACTAGTGAGAATTTGGTAGAGGAATATACATGTTCATAAAAATCTGTTTTTTTTTGCAGCCAATCTTGAAACAAATATCAAAGTGTGAGAAATAATACTCTCAAGCTCTGTATCGACGCAAAAATAACAATTGGTTTTTCAGTAATTTTTTATCTGATGATTAAGTTTTATGATTTTTCTAGCAAATAGGCTTCGATAGCAAAGAACGTATTTTTCTGCTCAAAAAATTCCATTGTGGTATATATCTATCTTTAACGGGAATGCCGAAAAACCAAATCTCATTAACATGTATTTCCCTACACCAAATTCTCACCGCTTTGAAGCCATGCCTTCAGTACTCAGTGATATTGTCATGGCATTTTCTGTATTTTTCTCTTCCTCCACACTGCTACCAAACGTATCGCAGTAGCATCTCAGCATATGGCGGCACCTTTNGGGAACGAGCCTTTGTCTGGACTGCTGCCGGCTGGTAAGTTAACTGGCGCTCATTGGTGAAAGTCCACCCAACATCTTTCTAGCATGTACGGCAGGATTTCGTGTTATAAGAGGGGTTTTTTTCACCTGTGTGTTAAGGCTGTTGCCTGGTTTGCAACTAGTGAGAATTTGGTAGAGGAATATACATGTTCATAAAAATCTGTTTTTTTTGCAGCCAATCTTGAAACAAATATCAAAGTGTGAGAAATAATACTCTCAAGCTCTGTATCGACGCAAAAATAACAATTGGTTTTTCAGTAATTTTTTATCTGATGATTAAGTTTTATGATCTTTCTAGCAAATAGGCTTCGATAGCAAAGAACGTATTTTTCTGCTCAAAAAATTCCATTGTGGTATATATCTATCTTTAACGGGAATGCCGAAAAACCAAATCTCATTAACATGTATTTCCCTACACAAAATTCTCACCGCTTTGAAGCCATGCCTTCAGTACTCAGTGATATTGTCATGGCGTTTTCTGTATTTTTCTCTTCCTCCACACTGCTACCAAACGTATCGCAGTAGCATCTCAGCATATGGCGGCACCTTTNTTTTCTGTATTTTTCTCTTCCTCCACACTGCTACCAAACGTATCGCAGTAGCATCTCAGCATATGGCGGCACCTTTGTGCGTGTCATGTTGTCGGTAATTATTATATTAATTTCCTCGCATCACAATGTCAGGAACTGCTGTGCAAATACAACTTGTAACCATCGTAATGTACTGCATGCCTTAGCTGTTCTGTAACCGCAAATACAAACATCTATGTAAAAATATTTAAACATTGTTTCACATAACCTTAGGCCGCCGTTTTAGTAACTACGCCAAGAGCCTACAATATTTGATGTTCCAAAATTGGAATCTTACTGTTAGCCACTGTTTAAAATGACGTAAAATACAGGTGGAAACATATTTTCGCTAATGAGTTGTAATTTCATTAATAATTTCAATATTTTGGGATTTTTTTTCTACTCGCGTGAAAGAGTGTTGGTGACTTCGATGTTTATGTATACTCTATATATTATATTTTTAAAAAACGTAATTATTACGAGGTATATTTTATTTTAATTATATATATTTAAAAAACATAACTTTCAGTAATTCTGTTGTAAATAAAAACTTGTTAGTCATCGGCGAGGTAAATAAAAGTCAGTTTATATGAGTACGAAAACTTTACTTACAGAAGACTAAAAGAGTTTTTTAAATTACTAAGTACGGCTCTCTTGCATTTTATGCGACCGTTCCAGTGTAAACATTATTTTGGTAAAAATTTATTGAACTTCCTTACTTGTAAAACAAGTTATCTTTATTTTTTTTGCGATAAAATGTTCTGACGTTAACGTGATAGGGAAGCAGTTTTTTTCCACAAAATCTATTATTTCATCAAGTTGTAAATGTGGCATGCATTTACATAAACCGCCAGAGCGTCGTAAATCATTTAAGTTTGTAAACCAAACTAATGAAAACACGCTTTTAACAAATTTGCATTTAAATGTTTAGAATCCACATAACTTATTCAAATGATGCCTTCTACATACCGTCTAAATTTAAACCGTATAATGTGTTGGGTAAGTAACCGAATTTATAAAAGCGTATAAATCATTAGCGTAAAAAAATAGCTTTAAATAAAAAGGAACTGATCCCTTTAAGCTGCTGCCACAGATTTTACCGTAAATGTATTTTATGTATTATTAAACTAATATTCACTTAGTTTTTAGGTTCTGAATTATAAGTATCGTTTTAATAATCTATCCATACATAATTATGTTTGTCTAAATCACATTATTACGTGTTGTTAGAGACTGCGAAATATCGGTGTGGAACTCTGATATTTTCTGAAGAAATACGAAACAATACTTAAGTTATTTAATTTAGACAATAATTTCTAACGAACAGCAATATTTTTATGTATTTGTAAACATTGCAGCATTTAAAAATGCTATTTCCTTAATATTTATCTTTACGTCTATATATGCCTACGTTTAATGGCAAATCATCCAACGAAGAAATGAAAGCACTTCCACAGTTCTTACGAGTTACACGCATGTTAACCTTTGATTATTAAAAAAACCAAAACAGAAGTGATGGTTTCAAAATAATAAAATAAACAGCCTTTAACCTTGTAAAAATCTTGTGAATATTAAATTGGTTCCTGCAATATATAAGTTCTTGAGTTCTAGACAGCTATTTTCTTCTCGGTTCGGAAGAAGTTACACTCCGAATTTAGTTTGAAACCACGCTTAGAGTAATAGCGTTAAATGATTTTTTTTTATTGCCGAAGACATAACAACCTTGTAAAGGGAATGGCAATATCGATAAAGAACCAGGCAGTTGAAAATGAACTAGTTATTTATAATGAAGTGTGTCGTGGGCACATTTTAAAGAGGCAATTAGTAGGATCGACGCTTGCGACAGTGTGAACGCTGCCTTGCGTGACCCGGGCCCACGTGTGATTAGCGAAGGCAGTTTAAACTTCATGACTGACCAAACTAGGCAACGGCATGGCCCCAAGACTCGGTGCGTCCCGTAGACTAAAGATGAGGTAGACAGATTATTTCGTCTTCTGCGCATGTGCCCGACACTGACCTACCCCAAAACAGCACGACTGTCAAAGTCACATGGTCGACGGTGATAAACATGTTTGTTTGTATCTTAACCCCTTACCCCGAGTACATTCGTTCACGTGTGACATGTTGCAAACTAGGTAAAGTAATGGTCGGTGCTGTACAAGGTCTGCAGCTAGCATCAATACACTGGTTATTGGCACTGGCCGCTGCTGGCTCGCCGACGTTTTATTATTGGTTTCTGCCAAAGCTATAGACCAATATAAATTATTTATATATGTTATATATGTAAATACTTGTCAGTCCGAAAACATACTATTCTGCAACACCTGGAGCGGAAAACGAGTTTCTCAAGTCAAGGCGCTAATCTTCAGAATACAAAGCACTTTCGTACGAACGAAATACTTTCACGAATTCGAATTTTAATCAAGCTGCATTACAAATTGGCCAGAGGAAGCACGCGGACATTTCGAAGTATTTGTTTACGAAGCAGCGTTCTAATCTCGAATCGAACCGACGCGACGCGACGCGTAGTCGTATGGGGCAGAAAAGCAGCTCGACGTAGGAACGCGGAGATTGACTGTGCGCAGCCAGCGACCTCGCCTCTGGTGTGTGGTGCGAACCACAGCTCTGGACCCAGCCTCGGGTTGGAACGCCTTCATTTACATTCCAGCCGCCTTGCCTGGCCGCCTGTTATTGCATACAGGCTGTGCGTCGCGGGCTCGCTCTGTATTTGTTTATCGGCGTTTAGCCGCCGGTCCGCGGGCAAAAAAAAAATAACGGGCGACGCGGACGCCATTATCTCAGCTAATTAATCAACAATTAACTCCGCGGTGTGTTAATAACCGGTCCACGAGAACCATCAAAAGTAAATGAAGTATGTGACAAGAAGCGACCAATCATTTTCTGGAAAGCGACAGGTTTTGTCTCCTCATTATTGATCGAGAGAGACCCCTAACCGAGAATCTGTCTTGGTCTCTTTTTTCTTTTCCAGCTCGGCTGCCTTCTCGTTTCGACCCGAGCATGTCTTAACTGATAATTAGCACCAGCTTAAGACTAAAGCGATGGGACGGGCAGATAACGAATGCTACAACCGAGAAGCCTGATTGGAACGTTTCAACAAGATCAAACATCTTGTCACTTTTTTTTCCTTGCCTCGACCGAAGGCGAAGAACGTTCTATCAGTTTAAAGAACAAATTATTTTCCCCTCAAATTGGCACCAAAGTTACAATTTATCAAACGCTTAAACAAAATTATTTTTCGCGCTTACTTAAAATTTTTAACATTCAACAATAAAACTGCTTATCCAGTTCACCTCCTTAACTAACGTATTATTCCATATAATAAAAGTTTTTACAGATTTAACATTTAAACACTTTTATGTAAAATTAAGCTCGTTTTTAAACCAGGGAACCCACCACCAGTTGTTGGACGTTTTCAAAAATGATTTATTGTATAAGAGGTGCGACACATTTCTGTTAATCGCAATATTTTCCAAGTATTTTTCTTCGTTCGAGCACCATTATCTTTTAAAAACCAATGGCAATTAGATATTTATGTATACATATTTATGCTATACTGAATATTACGTCACACAAGTTAAAAGTCATAAGTCTCCTTATTTTAGTACATCCTTGTTGAAATGCCTCCTTATTTAAGGTACTTCCTTTTCTGACGGAAGAGGTGAACCTAGAGTCAGTGCCTAAATTGTGAGTCATACTCCAGGGGAGCATTTCATTACGATGTGGAGTGGAGGGGAGTGGAGAGATTTCGGCGGCTCGAGGTCTTAGGAGCCGTTGAGGGTGAAGTGAGGTGAGTATGGAGCAGCGCCGGAATGCAAGGGCGGGGGAAACGAAAGTTCCCCGAGAAAACCCACCGACCAGTGGCACCGTCCGGTACGATTACCACATGCGAAAATCCGGGAGCTACCCCGCCGGGAATCGAACCCGGTTAATTTATGTAGGAGGCGAGTAGTCTGACCACTACCCCACCGCGGCCCCACGTCGATGTGAAAACCAACGTTATCGCCTCTGACTCAACACAATTCTTCCAGCGTGGGTTATGAACATCCAAAGCCTGATAAAATGCACGCTTATTGGCATTCACGGAACTTAAAAATTTCTTTCAACTTATTTATATCCTTTCACCAATTGTTATAAAAATTACCATGTGGCTAATAAACAATCTGTATGCATTTTATACACCTTTCAGTTAACATCATAGGCCATAGCCACAGTAAAATATAACGTTTTCATCATTATACCTGTTACAAGGGCCTTAAAAAGTGCTATACCGTGAATAGCCTATATCTAACTCAACCTTTTTGGTCTGAAAAAAGTCCAGCCCCAACATAGATCGAACTCGCGTTTTCATTTAGCCGAGTGGCCAAAGTCAATAAAGACAGAAATTAATTGTTTTATGAGCCACCTTTTGCAAGAATAACCCTGTATTCTTCTCTACGCATGCAGTAATATTTTCTACACTGAAATAAAGAAACGCTTCGGGCTAACAATATTTCTTACTGTTGACAAAATATGGTTATAAGGACGCCTAAGAGGCTTATCTGAGTTCGTGAGGGCTGGACGTCTTAATAAAAATAAAATAAATAAATTTGATTTTTAATTTATTCACACAGCTATTATTTACAGCATTAAATTATCCGTCTCTACTATAACTTTTTTTATGTCACAATTTGTAATGTATATTTAAACTCTAATTAACGTCCTTCTTAATGTCTCTGTTTGGTTACAGCCAATTAACTCGTAGTCATCATCAAAACGTGTTCAGTCTGTCTGTTGCCATCATCTGTAATGTCTTTCATTCACGCATCCAGTGTAATGGTCCAGCCTGCCAGTCGCACTATTCGCTGCGCTGATGTTCGCAGTCGCTAATTTTCCTCCCGCTTGTCACTTCTCTCGCCGCAAGCTTCTCTTCTCGCTCGTCGTCCTTCTCTTGATGCCGCAGACACTTCGTCCATTCAACAACTGCCGGCCCGGAGGCCCGACGTCCTTTTTATACTCCGCTGGCCTTGACCTGGAAGGTTCGCCGCACCCTGAGTCCAGCTGAGAGCAACGAGGTCAGTAATCCAGAGCATTCTTCAGATGTCTCAAATACATCCGATACCCAAGGCCTAGAGCGGCACGCACCCTGATAGGCATAACAGGCACGCTTTGTAAACATTCCTTTGTGAAAAGCCGCTGCGTCTCCGATTGCAACTGATAGCGCGCGCGCGTCAATAAATCATACGTGCATCGCACGCTCAGAGTGGCCGCCTGTAACAATATCGTGTATTACGTTTAAATAGTTCCAAATATATATTTTGTTGATTTAACAAAATGTTATAATTAAAAAAGAGTGGGTTATGGAAAACATTCTCTCGGCTGTTTCAAGCAAACAAAGCAACTTGGTTTTTGGAAACAATTAATTTGTTGCAAGATAGAAATACCCGTGAAGAAACAATTTTTTATTAAGTCGTTTCGAAATTAAACATAATTTTCGCTGTGGTAACGTTTTGTTGAATCATAACACGTGGTTTAGGAAATATTGTTACAAGTCCCCTAGAGCATATCAGAGTTCGTGAGGGATGGAGGTCTTTATAAAATTTAAAGGACCAAGTGTAATTTCTAAATATTATTTACAACGTAATGAAAAATAAACAGAGTTATTGGTACCAGCAACTCAATATTTTTCTCATTGCAGTATGCTGATTTCATAACGTCCTAAAATAATGTTATATCTGAAACATATTTGGCTGCCGTTTTGNTTTCTCATTGCAGTATGCTGATTTCATAACGTCCTAAAATAATGTTATATCTGAAACATATTTGGCTGCCGTTTTGAAATTGGAATTATTTCATATCTGCTTATCACTCCTTCATATTTTAGACTGTCTTACAGCGGAGCTCTGTTTAACTGNAAATTGGAATTATTTCATATCTGCTTATCACTCCTTCATATTTTAGACTGTCTTACAGCGGAGCTCTGTTTAACTGCTCGAACCAAAAGACGCTGTTTCTTTTTTACACGTTATGGAAACTATAGTTTTAATATTTCACCTCAAGTACTAACGCGGATATAAACGTATACGAATGTTCATCCCCAGTAAATAAAGACCGAGTTAACCCCATAAACACGATAATATAAATAATTAAAGTGCCATACGAAAACGGCGCTCTTTTCGACAGGCAAGAACCTATGTGTTATTTACAAACGATTATGATCACAGGCAGCGAATTGCTGTTAATTCTTTTAACTGTATTCAGAACACGTTTAACACACTACTTTTTTTGTTAATTTTAAAATTTAACGCTTAGACAACTATGTAACTGAAATTCAGCCTTAGATTCTCATGAACATGCTGATAGCTCACCGTAAATAACAGGAACTAAAAAATTTATCAAATTTCGTTACCTGTTGGTAAGACTGCAAAACCATCTGAATATTTCGAATTTCAGTTGTTTGTTCATTAACTGCAGTCTCTTTGAGTAGCAATTTTTTTTACCCCGTACCACTTATCACGGGACCCGGGCCTTACTTTCTGGCAGGTTCGTTATTTACTCAGAATCCTTCAGGGCGTGTCCAATTACAAAAACAACTGAAATGAACACATGTTCGACGTCTCGTTCGCCTTCGGATAAATTCGCGAAAAAAGTTCCCCGCTCCTTAACGATTTGGTTCTCACGCATCCCCGCCTGCAGATAATCACGTGCAGCACACAGCAGACTGCTCAATCCGCCCTGAAGGAGGGGTCGTTGGGTCGTTTCCTTTAACCCACTGGGGGATGACAACCAGTGATATTTACTGCCATCCCTCCCTTCGTCCCTTAGAGCCAACAAACTTAACCTTGTTTTGCATTTATATTGAATCGACGCAAATAAGAAGCGTGAAGGGGGGCTTAAAGTGCCAAAAACCCGCAGCTTGTTAAGGTGTTAAAGATAATGGAAAGTCCCCGTGGTGTTCGCGGAAAGTTTGAGGTTGGGCGTTGAGGGGCAATAAGCGGTTGTTTGTTTAATGGTGCCTGGGCTAGCTAGTTTGTGCCTCGTGGTAAATATCGTAACGCAAAACTCGGCAGATAACACTTTTTATATCCCTTTGAGTTTAAACATAAGAAATAAATGTTGAAAAAGGAATATAATTTCAATACAGCATTTAACTGAACTATTTTATTATTTTATTAGTAATTTTGGACTGGGAACACTTGCACATTTTTCAGTGTATACACTCAATGATTATCTTTTTTTATAAGGAGTGATGCAAGTTTTGAAAGGGCCAGATACACATGCCTTGTATCTTAAGACATTTCCTCCAAATAAAAATGTGCAATTTTCAGCTTAAAACAGTGTTAAACGGTTTTACCTGACAGCGAATAAAGTCATTGCCATGCATCTGCGCAAAATGTATATACGCTACATACAAATGGGAGTTTAGATTACAAGAAATATGATCAAACTGGTTAACCAACATAATACACTGTATAAGTCAGTCAATTTCTCAAAGGGTGTTACAGTAGGTGTACAAGCGACATGCCAAAAAAATCCAGCTTAATTGGCATGCTGAAGTGGCAAATGTAACAAACCACGACATAGCTAGTTTTTGTGCCTATACACGCGTGGATATGTACTTTGGACCCACTCGTGTGCGTATATGTGCTACTTTTTTTAAATTTATTTTTGTCACAAACCGATGAGGACAGAGAATTATTTGAGTTATCACAAGAAGATAGTTCAAAGTTAGAGGACTTTGAGTAAGTTTTGAGGACGCGATCAGTGAAAGGAACGAACTACTGGCAAACTTCCTTGCACTTTGCGCCAAGCCAGAGACAGAAAAAAATTGTTCCTTAAGAAGAAGTCACAGAACAGTTCTCTGTACAAGAAGCCATATCACGGCAACTGCGGAAAGTGTACGATGAGCACTAACTTAGTAAAACCCAAGTGACGTCTTCGAGTGAGTGTGCTTTATCAAGCAGGTACGAAAGTCAGCATGTAGTGTTGCCGCCATCACCGTAACCAGTTTTCCATGGGAACAAGGAAGAGCGGTAGGGGTTTATGGAATTATTAAATTTTATGGTCCCAGACAACACACTTTTGACTAAGTTAAAAAAAAAAATAACATCATTTGCTAGGGTGCTTGAAGAACAGTGCTCGTGATTTGGCGAGTAACGTACCACAGACGGACAACGACCGCAACGTCATGCGGGGCCTTTTGGAAAATAAATTCCGGACTGTGCGAATGACTGCGGTGATCCATGTTCTTGGAAGATTTGGCACCTTCCAACCGTCGATAGCCGAAACGAGGGAGCCCTTGCCATGTTTGTTAGTGCTGTTTGTCAGTACTGACACCTCATGTTTCGTACAGTTAGTGATTGCCTTTATGCTCGATGTCTATTACTGCTATTATTATGTTTTTATTATTATTACCACCACCACCATCACCATTGATGCTACTGTCACTACAACAATACCACTAACACTACTACAGATAATACTGCAATTACTAGTACTAGCACAGCAATAAGTAACTAAGGAAATTATTGTAGACAGAACTACAAAAATAGGGGTCCAAATGATTGCTTTCCAGAAATGAATATAACATTGATATTAGTTATTTACATGCAATTTACTATACTCCTTTGCTGGGGACAAAATATCTAATACGAATTGGGAGCATTTTCCGATTCCCTTTATTATACGCTTCAGTTGCCAAAGAAAAAACTGAGAGCATTTTTCTGGGCTAAGTAAGCAAAGTTATTTACACTTTTTTTTAGCAAGAACATTCTTTATCAACAATTCTAATTTTTTTACCACATGATGCTTTGGCTTCAATCTCGGAATCCTCGAACAAGGATGCTGATAACTTGTTGGAACAACGCAAGCTATTGTACCATTGGTTATGTTTAACATAGTGGTAAACGAGTCCTAACTCGCAAGCTGTAACCATGTCAAATTATGTTTTCTTCACGTTTACAAAATAGATAGACAATTTGCTACTTCCGGAGACACACTCTTCCTTTTCCAGATGAGCTTTATACTGAACATGTTGTTTCACGTCGAACTGTCCGCCGTGGCTGGTGTTGAAATCTTTGTTGCACAATTTACAGTTGGCTTTGACCGCTTGAAGGTCCAGGAGTCAGCCACTTAAAAGTATTTCCCATTTCTTCAAATAAATCTGATTATATTGTAATTTCACTTTTTTCTTTGGGGGAGTTATGACTTGAACACTCATTTTGAACTAGCTCTACCACACAATTTCTAACATTAGAGAAGTGACTGCTTTACACGCAACTACAAAATAATGCTGTAAACATGTACTCGTATGTTACCAACCCCCAAACTCAATAATGCTTCCATTTTAACATTTTTAAACAACAATGAGTAAACATGATGACATGTACGTGTAATATCCTGAAAATGCTGAAATGCGGTCATCTAATTTTTAGGTGCTGAAAAAACGTAACAATTCGTCCCATGGGCTAAAGTAAAACGTAAGCCATAAAAAGGAAACGATAAACTTAAAACTTACGAGAAAAAAAACCTAACACCTGGCAACCCTACCTTGAAAGTACAAAAATGTCTCATTGCCGAGTGGGATTTTCTGCAACTTAATATAGTTCTGGAAAATATTGGATGCACCTCTGAGTCAAGGTTTTGAGATGTCACAAGTGAACGAAATACGAACTTCCGCAGAGTTAATAAAACTCTTAGCACGCAGACTTTGGTGGCAGGGCATGTTCAGTTAATTACTGCAAAAGGGCAACCAAGAAAACACATTTTTAAGACAAGCGAAAAAGGCATTCTTCAGTGCCCACTGAAATCGTAGTTGAGGTTGTGTCTGGAAGCAAGTTTGTTGGCCAGACTTATGATTTTCGTACTTCATTTAGCGGCATGATTACGGGGACTGCTCCTTGCGAACCTGTGAACGGATCAAGCCTGCAAACTTTGCTCGTGGGGCAAACACATCCCTGGACATGGCATTGCAGGAATTCTGGGAAATAGACCAATTACAGGAAGGAACTCCAGAGAAAACCAGCAGTGGGAGCAGCATGTTATCGACACCCGTGATCGTGAAAATTATGGCAGGTACATCTTGAGACTCCCATTCAGAAAAATGAGAGCCCTTACTCAAAAAATCGTACAGCCAATTTCTGAATGAACTTCGTGGATTGGAAAATATATTATAACGTTCAACTGAGCTGAAGCTTCACTATCAACAGTTTATTGGTATATTGATCTGAATCACATGACTTGCATTACTACGTTGATATCTTCAGGTAGCATCAAGAGTGCTGTGACAATGACTTCGAGTTCACACAGTCCACCAGCATACATCATTCCACGTCAGGAAGTGGTCAAGGAGGATAGATAGCATTTCAACAAAGCAACGAGTAGTATTTGAAGCATCTTCATATTGTAGATGGTCCACCATTTAAAAAAACCTATTGCTAACTGGACCGGTGGGGTAGGGTAAACTGGATTAGTGGATCAATTTCTAAGCCTCTCTACCGCTAGTGTCTGAAATGTGGGTTGCAAGATTTATCCCAGTTCTCGGTTCCGAGGTCCAGTTCCTCATGTTTTGTAATGCCAGTGGAAAGGCATATGGTGCCATGATCTACATGCGATGCAGTTCAGAATCATGAAGCACAGGCGCATATTCTGGTGGCTAAATCCAAGGTGGCACAATTCCAGATGTTAACCATTCCGAAACTTGAACTCTGTGCTGCACTGTTGTTGAGCAGGATTTGGCAGCATGCCAGGAAGCTGTCTTAATCCAAGGTTGCTGAATTGGTGATGAATGCATGAACATACTCCATGCTGGTACTCGCTTGGTTGATACTACCACCTCACACTAAAAATCTATGTGAATAACAGGGTGGAATAAATCCAGTCTGCTGNATTCCATCGGAACACAGTCCTACAGCTGCTGCTTCTGAAAGATTTCTCCCTGATCAGCTGTTAAGTAAATTTACTGTGGTTCGTAGGCACTGATTAGTTGTCTCAGTTCATGGTGTGCTGGCCATTGGGTCAATTTTCTGACCAAGGCCCACTTACAGCGATGATGTTTTCTTCAACTTATGTTATGGTGGTGCACCAGGACAGCAAATGCATCTCAGAAGATACATTAGGACTCCTGCGAAAGGTATATTCACTAAAAATATATCACTGCATGAGATCTGCATGCTAGAATAGCATTTCATTTCTCATCTCCGCCAGCATATGAATGTTTAGCTGTGGATGAACTAGGCTACACCTTAACAAGTTGGATCAAGATGGTGCAGTCATTTTTGTTGAAAATCATATACCTGAGGAATGGAGGATTATGTCCGAAGGCAACACAGTCACTGGTACAATATTTGACTCAGGGTGGGTGGCAGTTTGCACTATGCCTCAGCTCCTGAAAGTATTAAATACTCTACTCTTCCAAAGTAGAGCAAGTTTTCTCAGTTGGTTATCATCAATTGCCATGTTTCAGACCATAAATCCAGAACAAAATAGTACTCTGTATCTAGTTTGTATAGACTATTGGATCATGTCGGCTAGAGGTTCAATTCGCAGTTTACTTCACAAGTGCACTCCGTACTTTAAAGCCCAGCCAATCACACCAGCTCCTTTTATATACTCATTATCAAAAGCTGGGTTTGCTCATGTGATAACATTGCAATCGGTTAGAACCCACTTTGGAGGGCCACTCCTTGCTGAACCTTTCACAGCACAAAATATGATAGTCCTGAATGTATGGTGTGTTTGTTTATCTGCATGACTATCAAGGCAGTGGACTTGGAATTACTCACAAAGCTGTCAGCAAGCATATTTTTAGCAGTCTTGGAATGATTGGTTTTCTGCATGAAATACCATCAGAGGTGTCTTCTGACAATGGCACGAACTTGTGGGGGTACAAAACTACCTAAAGGATGTGTACCAGACCTTGTTCCAAAGAGGAAACAGACAGAAAATTCCGATGATTCTGCTATTTTAGGTATTAAGTGGCATTATAGGCCTTTGGCAAGTCCCCATTTTGGGGGTCTTTGGGAAGCAGCTATCAAGAATACAAGACAATTCCTGAGGAGAGGTGTGTATACCAATGTATTAATCTTTGAAGAATTGACAACATTGTTGCCACAGATATCTGTAGCACTGAATTCACAGTCTTTGGGCCGTATGCAGAGATCTTACTTTTCTTGGTCCACAAGCCTTACTTCCAGAAGTAAGGCAGCATTACTTTTCTTAAAGTATCGTGCAGAGACGCAAAAGTCTTGGACGCTTCTTTTCTTACCGAAGTCAATGCTCGTTCCGTACTTATCGCGAGTAAGGCCGATCGTGTACCGAAGATACACGAATGTTAGTGACGTCACGGAAACGTCATAGTTAACAGCCAATAGGAAGAAGTGCAATAGTACTTTAATGTTGTTATATATTCTACGGTAATGATATATTTATTTATCTGAAAAATGGCATCTGATGGGAAGTATGAGCGTTTTTCAATTAATGAACGAAGCATTTTATTTGGGCTCGTTCGTACTTATGCGAATGTTATTGAAAATAAGAAAACTGATTACAGTAACCTGACGGCCAAAAAGGAGGCATGGGTCCAAATAGAATGCCAATTCAATTCCCATCCTGACATTACCAAGGTATGGAAGTATTGCGTTTAATGTTTGATACGCAGTATCATCTGTAATATAATTTTAAACAATTACAGACAATGGAAAACAGTGTACTTATGTGTGTTAGGGAAAAGTTTCACGTTCTGTTAACCATAATTATATGATCCTATATACTTATACGGGATAATAGCAGCCGCTTGTATGTTCATACCACACAGCAAGGTTATATCAGTAATTTAATGTGAATGGTTTGCAATAACATCAGAAAGTAAGCAGAGTGTAGCCACATTTTACAACCGAAACACACGTGGATGTCAAAAACAACCTCACTGTATTGGCATAAGCAACCTAGAAATAATGGGCAAATACGTATTATTACAATGCTGACATGTGAATTATTAATGTAAACGTAATTTGCCAGGATCTTTTGAGTTGTATGTATACAATTGGGCACAGTAAAAGAAGTCCGTTTGCATCATGTAAGAAACCTTTGATGCATTTCAAATAATGTATATTGTACATTACAATGCATGTTATTAGTTTCACTTCGTGACTATTGAAACTGAGTTAGGTATTGTTTGTTTTTTGTCGGCCCTCCCTGTGGTGTCATTGCCCTCCAAATTACTGTGAGTAATAACTGTTTTCAAGTAATGTACTATTTTTTACAATTTGCAGCGTACCTCTGCCCAGCTGAAGAAATGCTGGAATAATGAAAAAACCAAGCAGAAGAAAACCCTTGCTCTTGCCACAAGACAGCGAATGGCCACTGGGGGAGGACCTTTTGTAAATGATCCTGTTACAGATCCAGAGCTGGAAATAGCTTTGGGCGGTGTGCTGCATTGCGTGGATGATGCGGTAGACTGTGACATGATAGTTTGTGCAGAAGTTGACGCTTGTGTAGAAACTGTTATGCCACAGTGTAGCGAGGAAGACTACGCCTCTAATGCCTATTGTGATGAATATACTTCTGGTAAATCGCTGGTAGTGAGTGCACCAGAAGAGGCCTCTCGGAGCATTATTCCACCAACACCTGCATCTGGTCCACGTGCTAAGCAAAGCTCTAGACGTACACCAACCATAGACGTGGAGTTGGAAAGTAGGATTTCAAACCTTGAGCGTTCAGACAGACGTGCACGGAAAGTCCTAGCAATGCAACAGTTCGAACACAGGCTTCGAATTAGGGCAAACAAGGCATTGGCAGAGGCTGAAGAACAGCATCTTGCCAATGAACAAGCAAAGGCAGCTTGGGCAGTGAAACGTGAGGAACGTGCAGTGCAACATGAGGAACGTGCAGTGCAACGTGAGGAACGGGCAATTCGATGTGAATTGCGAGCAGAAGAGCGCAGGGAAGAGCTTCATGCACAGCAGATACGACATGCTGAGGAACTGTACGAGCTGCGCAAGAAACTCCTCACAGAAGCAAATGATGATGTATTGTAAAAACAACTTGTGAAGTTGTTTTTATGATACAAGATTGTTTGCATCTTGTGACATGGTAATAGGCCTCTTGGGGAACTCACCATGTAAAATAATGAGTAACGCTTTGGGTGCTGTACCTCCAGAGGTAGATCTCTAAGGTGATGTGGAAACTGGCACAGAATGGATAACCACAAATAGGTAAGTGCTGTCTTGTTTCTTTTTAATTTATTAAATGTGCATGACAGGAAATTAACAAGCTCTTTGAATGCTATACATATATATTTATTTAACTTTATAATTCTGTAGATCCCATATGAGCCATCACAGCTCAGGTGACATAGAGAAGGTTAATACAGTACACTATACACTTAACATAGTTAACAATAAATCAAACCATACACAAACAAAATACAATAGTTTCCAACAAAATAATCCAATAAATAAAAAAAATTACAAAAACCTCTGTGCAACCAATTGCAACCCTAATTCAATGCAACATAGATGATTTTAATGCCAAAATACACATGCATTGTTTTTTTATTTAGTATAAAATACATTTACACACACATTCACAAAATCTTTCTACATTTACCTCGACTTAACATATTCGTGTAAACCATTTAAAATAAAACAGATGAATACACACACATTAAATACACTACACCAATAACAAATACATGTATACCCTGCTGCAGTTATGCTTCCTTTTTTTGTTACACAAACAGTTCCTGAAAGTTATATTTCAATATATTTTTCAATGCTGCTGTATTATTTATGTGGGTAATTGATAATGGAAACAATTGAAAAGAAGAGTACTGATATGCCTGCTCTTAGAAACTGTGTTGTGTTATTTTATTTGAATTTTTAGGAAGTGTCTCTCTACAATTTCATTTTCCAATTCAAAACTTACAAAGTTTTCACTTGGTTGCAAGTAACATGGCCAATACTGTTATAAAATTAACTATGTCAAGCTGATATGACATACCATAAAATGTTACAGTAGAAATTGTTCATTTCAGTTATTTCTTATTCGTCCATCAAGTAAACTCATGTTTAATGCATCTCTTCATGCTGTTGTGACACAACTACCTTAAACCTCATACGGTACCAAGTGAATACAATAACTATTCAGAAACTACAGAGAAATTCAGAATAGGGGCTTTTCTGAAAATAAAAGAACAAATAATGAAAAGTGGTATATTTCCACTTTCTTAATTACACAGAACACGAATTTACTAGGGGCATTAACGTATTACCATTACAAACCACAAGCATGAATATCGTAATACGTGCCCACCTAACCTGACAATGAGTGAATCACGATTTTACATCTTTAACCTAACCTAGGATTGTAGGGTGTTAATCTAACCTAGGATTATATGGTGTTAATCTAAACTAGGATTGTTGGGTTTATTTAGTACGTTCCACTTATTTTACCGTTATGCCCTCCTCAATATTAAATAGGTAAGCTGTGCAGAACCCATTTATGTTACTTTTGTGGGTCTACGACGTTTCCTTCAGAAAAAACCCCTATTATGAATAATTGCCGAGAAATAATTAAATTACAATAACACAAGACAAATCCTATCACTATTAAGAGAGACTTTACAATATGGAATAATAACATAAAACAATACAATACAGTAACACACAACACTCAAAATATAACCTAGGAATATTTAGTGTTTGAATGGTTGTTAGCGCTGAGGTAAGGGAAGTGGGTTACATTATCACAGTTTGATATTACCCTAGCATATGTGGATGTCTATAATAACATAAAGGAGAGTGATAGTCATAACCTTCTCTGCATGGTTTGAAAGTGCTGTGGCTGCCGTACAACGTTCTGTCGTGTAACATTAATGTGTATTACAAACAATACCTGAGACTAGCGCTTACACAATGCAACTTCAGTAACCTGCAAAGATAACAGGATTGTTGAACATATCGCTTTCAACAAACCTCCTTTAAGGACAGATGTAAACAGCTATTTCAAACTACTGTATTGCATGTATTCCAGTGCTATATGTATACATATAAAGCCTTATTATTACAGGCTGAAGGTTGTCCATTTTAATGAAAGTAGTTCAGGAAGGTTATATTTACATCAATGAAAGAACCAAAATGGATATAAAACATGTTTATTGTACACGGTAAAGGCATATACAGTAATACTAAAGCTATCTTATGAAGTTTACAAATTAAAAATACTATTTATTATTAAACAACTACACTGCATCCGTAAATGATACATTTGGACGAAATAGAACTGTATGCGCTGTGCCTGACGTCAACATGGCATAATGCTTGGAATTATAAACAATGTCGCTCAATCTTCATATGTATCATACATAACAAGATGATGACTTTCACATGATATACGATACTACAACAGTTGTTTGAAAACATACATAGATTCTCCTAAAATAAATTGCTTCTATTAACTACCACAACAAATTAATGCAACAACTGTGATCAATGGTTTTGGAAGGCTATCCTTCAAATGTTTTCTGGATAAATTATATAATAAGGTTCATGAAATATTTCACGACAATTCAAGTGGCTACATTGCATTGTACAAAAGGATACTATTCCTATTGTATTACAGGCATTATACTTTGTTTGTATTGTTATGTATTTTGAACACACACATGTATGATGTACTCGTTATTTTTTTTTAAATGCTTTACTTATTGATATGTTCTTATAAAGATCTATCATATTGACGAATAAGAAATAAATACATTGGTAATTATTAAGATTAGGGACTTGTCTGAAGGAAACGCTAGAGCAACGAAACTTGCATTAATGGTTTCAGCATAGCTTACTTTATTAATTTTGAAGAGGGCGTCGTGTTAAAATAACTAGAACATATTTTTCAAAAATTGTGAAAAGTTCGTAATACGTGCCTACCTAACCTAACCCCACGATGGGTGAATCACAATTTTTACATTTGTAAACTAACCTAGGATTTTAGTTTAACACCCTAGAATCCTAGGTTAGTTTAAAAATGCAAAAATAGTGATTCACCCATCGTGGGGTTAGGTTACGTTAGGTTAGGTGGGCACATATTACAAACTTTTAACTATTTTTTAAAAATATGTTTTAAATCAAGTGTAAATGTTGGAGGTTTATTCTGTGCATAGAATTCCAACAGCTTTTTAATTAGCTGTCATGCTCATTTAATAGCTCAAAAAGGAACAAGAAACCACTTACCTATTTGTGGTTATCCATTCTGTGCCAGTTTCCACATCACCTTAGAGATCTACCTCTGGAGGTACAGCACCCAAAGCGTTACTCATTATTTTACATGGTGAGTTCCCCAAGAGGCCTATAACCATGTCACAAGTATGCAAACAATCTTGTATCATAAAAACAACTCCACAAGTTGTTTTTACAATACAGCATCATTTGCTTACGTGAAAAAATGTACATAAACATGATGGTGGTTCTCAATAAAAGTGTCGCTGAATCAATGTAGCTCTGACTTCAGCTCCACGATTATTCCGTGGTGCAGCATTCTCCACAGCAGGAACGGGAGGCATAAAATGATCCTCGTCAGCTGGAGGAGGTGGTAGTGGTTCACCATGAGCTACTGCAATGTTGTGTAGCACAGCACATGCAGCGATGACCCTGCTGGTTGTATGGAGGCTTGTTCGTAGTCGATGGCCCAAGCATGCAAACCTTCGTTTCCATACTCCGAACAGCCTTTCCACTGTGTTCCTGGTCCTCTTATGTGCTGCGTTGTACCGGTGTTCTGCAGCTGTTGTTGGGACCAGTAATGGAGTGAACAGAAATGGCAGTTGAGGGTAGCCATTGTCTCCCAGCAGTATTCCTGGCAGAGAGCGATTTTCAAAACGGGTCATCACCCTGCTGTTATGGAAAATCCTCGAGTCGTGCGTACTGCCGGGCCACCTAGTCACAATGTCCAGGATCTGTAGGTTAGGGCCTGAGACAACCTGAAAATGTCATTTAACAATGTTATCGAACATATTAACAACGATGAATGCTGGCAGACAAAAACATTTTAGTATTAGCATATTTAAAATACATTGTATGGTATTAAACGTTTTGTATCCAATAAACATTACACACACAATCCTGTAGATAAACAATCATGTGGTACACATCCCAGCAAACATACCTGGACATTGAGAGACATGTATCCTTTCCTATTGCGGTACACCTCTGCAAACTGGCCGCCTGGGCTCCTAATGCCAATGTGGGTGGTTAGTTACGTGGGTGAATGTGGTCCTTTGGGACCATTCACATAGAACAGCCTGTAATTGTCCTGAAGTTGTGGCTGTCCAGGAAAATGCACAAACTGCAAGAGTTGCCCAGCCAGTTCAGAGGATACTACCTGTTACAAAAGTCAATATTTATAAGAAATGCCTCTGCTTTATTTACACAATTAAACTCAACTACCTGCGTTACATACTAGACACCTTATTGCAGATATTACTGAATACCACACAAGCTTATTTAAAATTGCATGTCAGACATATTGGAACGTATGTACTGAAAGGCACTGCACATCACTACTGTGATCACAGACATAATATGACAGATGTTTGAACACGAGAAGATGGACTGAAGTGTAATTTATTATTTACATTGTAGAGGATATTTGCAAGTAATTGTACTCTCCACATCATTTACAGTGTTCTGACGTGACCAAACTGAACATCATGTTGCATGAACCAGTATTTTTATGCATATAATCTAATAGGTACTTTGCATGGTTAACCTAGTGGGTACTTTAGGGATTGCATGGCTCAGTTGATTTGCATTCCTTACATAGTATCATTAAGGGCTGGGTCTACAACCAATTTTACTGGCATTAACCAACTGCAATACCAATTTCACACCCAACAATTCATTTTGACGTCAAATAATTTGCGCTTGGGGTTGATACACCACCTACGACAAGCACCACCCGGCTTCGAGCTCTCTCACCTCTCCTCTACACTACCAAACTTCTATTCCACACTCTTCCTGAACTTCATACACTGTTTCCTATTATGCTACACTAACCGAAGAAATGTCTATGCAGATACAAAATGTGTAACCTGCATGGTATGTTGACTGCATTAACTTATCACTAATAATATTACAGTGCCTTCTAAGTCCAGGAACAAATGATTATTCTAAATTACAGGGCACTTAAACTCTGCTTATGGTACTAAATATGCATACATTTATATTAGTTTATTTTTTTTTTACCTTTACAATCCTGCTCACTGTTGCCTGATTGACATGACATAGATCACCGCAAACATTCTGCAACAAAATTAACATTTGCCATATAATTTGATTTAACCTATTCACTTCCGACATGTCATAAACACATGCCTCCCTGGCAATTACATGTTCTATTTGGTGTCTGCAAAGTACAATTAACCATGTTATGTTATTACGCACTTAACTTACTAGCAGACACACGGAACATGGCATGAAAGTAATTGCAATTGTAACTTTGTTAAAAAGCGTACACAAAACGGAATATTTATGTTAAACTACCTGCAAATCAAAACATTTTAATGATGTTAGAAAATTTAAAATGGAATTGAAAACACATGTTGTTGAAAGCATACTATGCATGCATACGAAAACAAAATTACACTGTACCCACCTGGAAACTATTGCTGCCATAAAATCGCAGGGCGATTACAACTTTCAGGACAGGTGGCACTGGTAATCCTCTTCTATTTCCGTTATCGGCGGACACAAGAGGCACAATAGTGCCCATTACGGTTTGCTTTGTGAAACGAAAACGTTTCACAAACTCTACGTCCGAAAAGTATTCGCACGGATTTTGGCCATCGCGCAAATACCGACGAGGACGTTCATTACATTCACGATTCTCGACACGCTGAAGTAACTCAAAATGATCTCCGTCAAATATCCTCGGCACTTCGTACTCCATCTCGCACAACTGTTTGACTAGTGAGTGATACACTGGACATAAATAAGATTACCACATAAATTTTTCGGAGGTTAAGATACGCAGTGAAATAATTCCCACATGGTAATTACAATAAATGTTCATCATTTACATGTAGCATACGCCACAATTGCTCTTTAATTGAACATTACAACTTATTAAGCAGGTGTTATTTTCGAAGGTTCGTCCACCATCTTGCTTAAGTAAGCTCCAAGTCTCGCGTCTGGCAGACTTATTTCTCGCCACTTCCTTTCGTTGAATTGAAGTTGGTCTTCAACAAGTTAGACTTAAGTGAGGTTCTTGCACTGTACTTAGGGCTTCCGTTTGGTTATAAGTTCGACTTCGAAGAAAAGTAAGATCTCTGCATACGGCCCTTAGTGTACCCATTTAGCGGACCCACGGGAATATAATATTCTGACTCCTGCTCAATTTCTTGTTGGATAACTCCTGATGGCATTGCCATATCACGACCTAACACCGCAGCCACTAAGTCGTCTTGATAGATGGCAACTTGCGACACATTTCTGGCTAGGAATCTGGATGATTTGGAGCATGAAGTATTTCCATGATCTTCAGCAAAGAGCCAAGTGAAACAAGTCAGCCTCAAACACACAAGTGGGACAGTTGGTAATTCTGAAGGACTCAAATCTACCACCTCTGAAATGGAAGACAGCTCGAGTCATGGCTATTCATCCAGGCCATGACGAAGTTATTCGTATTGTTTCACTCAGAGCACCTCAAAGGGAGTTTACTCGATTAATGACTAAAATTTGCCATCTGCCAATCTACTAATGTAGCTAGTGATCAAGTGTAAGCTACACTGTGTTAAAGCAGTAAAGAGCAAAAAGAGTACAATCTTCACGTGGCAATAATTTTAGGGAAAGAAGCTATTTGATGTGGCGATGTCACGTTTAGATTATTATGCAAATAACATATTTCCTACAAATGTGGCAGAACTTCATCCTTTCTCAGATGTCTGTCCTGGAAAAAATGTTAACTCTACAATGATATAGTATCTGTGTTCCTTAGTGTATGTGGGCAGATTTAAGAACATTACTCATCATCTTCGTTTTCGTGGCCACAGTTTTCTTCCGTGTAACCCGTTAGGTATCATCGGAGCCGTAATTTGCCCTAATTTATACCAACTGGGGTAACTTTGAAACAATAAAAAAAAATTGTGGCATTATTTGGCAAGAACAGTAAACTGTATCTGTTTATTTTAAATTTTTAACGTTATCTGCTTAGGTAATGTTTCCTGTTTCTTTGCCAAATGACACAAAAACCAACATTTTTAAGTGTTTCAAAACTACCTCAGCAGGTAAAAAAGCAACTGTGGTTTACAGTATCATGAAAAAAAAACAACCTTAAATATGTTTGAGTGTAGGCTACTCAGATTGAAAAGAATGACCGGAAAAACTTTGAACTTATTTTAATGTATTGTGACATGTTTCGTGACTTCAAAAGCAAACTTCGTAAATTATTCGAACAATTTGTTACCGAAAGGGGCAGGTAGCTTCAGGTATTGTGGCAAAAGAGCTGTAGTTCTCAGGAACTCACTGACATGAAATTTGTGTGTGACATAAACAATGGCAGGAACTGTGCAAGAATTTTCCTGCATCCAAAAGAAGAGCTTATAAATCTCTTTTCCAGAGAACTATTTTGCAAGGACATGTTACCAATGAATTCAGCTAAGTTATGTGGAGTGAGGTAACTCTGCAAGTAGATCTTAGAAACGCAGTCTGTTGCGTTGTATGTAACAGCAGAAGGAATGCAACTGTGACGGTGAAAATTCAACCTGTAAATGATTACGTAAAGTTATTATGGTAACAATTGTCTATTTGGTGCCGTAAGAGGACAGAAATTTCAATAAAATAATACTTGTATGTATATACAACCTACCGCATAAGTCTTTGACTTCCTGTAACACTTTTCTTTCTCTTACACCGCATTTAAAAGGGAAGTAACCAAACATAACATCCTACTGCAATCATCCACATTACACTCGTGAGAAATCTTAGTAACATTGTAATATTTTGTCTGATGCTATTGCAAGTGGAGAATTTTCTGTATAAGGAAGCACGAAATAATTCTGTATCACTGGCAGATGTTCTGCGGGAATATCTTTTGTGTATTTCTTCAATAACCATCAATTTTAGAATCGTGGGTACTACTTTTGAGTGTAGCACAAAATGCAGGAACGTTTTACCCTCTGAATGAGTTTCATGTCGAGTGCTACCGTGTTTGTGACAGGAACCATAAACGCTATTAGGATAAGGGAGAATACAAACCAAAAAAAATATCAAAAAAACTTGTCGCTACTAGGCCACATGAGTTATACAGGTTTGTGGCTAGTAGTTTATATGGTTAAATTAATTTGGTGCAGACTAAGGGTACCTGTGGTTGTTGCATTAGGGGTAAACAAATAATCGTATTCTCTGTTATTTAACACACCAGTAATTTATTTTTCTGAAGGTCACATAGTTATTTACACACACACTGGCGAGACTGAACCCCCCTGCAAGTCGTTAGCCTGAAGGGCTGGTGGGCTGAATACTATGCATCGGGGAAGGTTGTTGAAGGAGACGTTTCTCTACTTATCTGTGACTGTGTCTTTTGGTGAGTTGTCTTCGATGGTAGTTGAGGCATGGCGAGTTGGGTGGCCCTGGTTCAGGCCCTTGGACTGGCTCTCGTTGGCATGCTGTACTAAGTTGGCTTTTTCCTGCGGTTTTGACAGTCTCTCTCTGAAGTCCGGGATTGGTTTCCCGTGACTTGTACTTTCCCTGCGACCCCGGCTGGCATTCCTGGTTGGAGGGCACGTCCTGCTCGTCCTGCTTCCGACTCGCGTTTCTGCATTCATCACCACAGAAAATGCCACTACGTTTTCGGAAATGAACTTATAGGGTCTCGGTACTTTTACTGGGTTTGTCTCGGGAATTTACACATGAAGTTTTGGCTGTTTCTGGGTTCTCTCCTCGGTGACATCACTTTTGACTTACTGACTGACTTATGTCGCCATACAGCGCACGACTATGTCTCTCGGGGAATGGCGCCTCTCGGCATGGGGGTGCCAATCGTTTTCGGGAATTTACTCATATTCTTGGCACTGTTCTCATCACATGTCTGTTTACTCCTGTTTCTGCTTCTCCCATTTTGGTTGCATCTATCTCATCTCGCGGCTGTACCGCTGAACAACTCCCGTCTCGGCTGGCGATATCTGCTCCCGAACAACTGACTGCGAACAACTGACTGCCTGGGCCCGATCCGACTCCGGCCCGGTGATACGCCTGCATCTCGCCTAACTGCCTTCTCTGTCTCGCATCGCGACAGCCAAACAACTCCTTGTCAACGACTGATTCCAATTGCTCCGAACGACTGACCACAACTATCTGATCCCGAACATTGGCTCCTCCCGAATTTAACCCACCTCCCGATATATTCAAATTGGCTGTCAGTAGTTTGTCGCAAGAGAAATCGAGAATTCCCCCTTGTACCTCGCGCGTTTTTTGGGTAGGATTTCGTGTCTCGTCAGCTGTGCGCGCGCTCCAACTAGGGGGAGGGAGGGGTGTGGCAAGCATCTTGGGGGTTCCTGTAAGCTGTGTCGGCAATAATTCTCGTCGGAGGCACCCCCTGTTTCCTTCGCCGAGGGCTTATATCAGCTATTTTTCGGGACTTTCGCAGTTTTTCTCTCGCTTCGGTTCTTCTCCGCGTGTCCTAATATGTCGGGACATCCCCCCGAGGATTATCCTCTCAGGGTGTGAATACAGCGCAATTCCTAACCCTATGTACTTGTCATGCATCAAACTATCATTGAAATAATATTTCGGGACGATAATCACACATTTCTAGATATATCGAGCATGATGGCAGTTATGAAGTCGAGGCTATTTCATATTGAATGCTTTATTTGAAAGCTCGATTTTTCAGAGTTACGGACAGTTTAAATGAGCTGAAGTTGTAATTTGACTGGACGCCAGTACGCCTGGATAAACGGCCATGAAATTCTTATCACGTTTTCAGGAGCGTAAGAGCTCTTTGACTATATAATCGGCTTATGTGTTTCATTATCGCGGCTGTTCACAAAGAAAACATTAGAAACTTCGTTCCAAATTATTATCTTGTTAAAATAACGTGATTATTATTCGTAATTTAAAAGCATAAGAATTAAGACGCTTGTAATGTTTCCATACAATGCATAGTTTTTGATGGAATCAGTAAAATGTATTAAATAAAACATTTTATTCGCAACAAAGAATTATCTTGCGCGACAGATATGCAAATAGGATTATGTAACTTCCATCTCACCTTGGCGTTTCTGTCTCATTTTTTTATCAAAGCTGGATATATAATTATTTTTATATATTTATGACGCACTTAACTAGCTCATTCATGTCTTCATTAGTTAAAGCGATAAGCCTGTTCGTTTTCTTCCCACAACATATACGCCATTGCTTAGCTACACTGCGGTGATATATTGTGTTCATTCCTGTATATTATACTTTAGATATGCCGTACGCGTTATTTACATACATTTGCAGCAAACTAGATACTGTGACTTAAAAATATTATATACAGCTTTATTTGTTCTAAATTAGATACAGCTTGACAATATCGTTATCACTCCATTTCAACGCATATAAAAGCAATTTCACAGCAAGAGCTGGGAATTAAGTACCGTAATCCCTAACATTTACGACCAAGTATTTATGGATGAAAAAAATTGTGGCGACAGCCAGGATGTGATGCCGGTAAAATGTGGGGTAGTGCGTATGGTATTTAATAGCATTATTTATACAGATTAAAAAAACCTGGTGTATTTTGTACTATTGTACTCCAGATACGCGTCCGATATAATTTATAAAATTATTATGGGCATATAATAAAATAATTTTCAGCGTAGGAACCATGAAAGCGAAACGTTAACACCGTGAATGTTTGCACGGCCAGTATACAAAAAATATAGCGTGATAATTAATCTCGATGGCACATTCGACCAGAAAAAAAAAATGTATTCCAGATTATAAAGCTGTGTCGTACATTAAACTATTAGCTGTGTCGTTGGATGTGTAGCAGAGAAAGAGACAAATGTAACTGAAATCCTACTCCTATTACCAGACTTCTGAACGCAATAAAAATATCTCGGGATGAAATAACTGGCAGCGGCTGGAGAAGTGACACGCGGGATATTTTATTTCTCGTGGTTGGCAGGCCTTCCCTCCCTCCTCCTCCCGCCCTGCTGAGTGTGTGTCGCCTCCTGGTGTTAGAATCTTTATTTAAAGTGACGGCGTGCCGTGGAATGCCGCAGCCATGGCTGCGAGGTGTGGAGATGGAGGAAACAAGATAACGAAGTAGAATAGAAGAGGCTGTGCGATGGAGCAAGAAGAAAATGTTAAATGGTCAACCATTCTTGTAATATATTACGTCTGTCAAGGATTCCTTTTTTGTTTTTTCATCTTTTTTTTTAATACACGGGCATCGTAAAAAAATGTGCTAATGAGGGGTTCCGCTGAAACTACTTAACTGGTATGAGTAAATATCATCCCGAGAATTGTCAAATTTCTCCCTCCTCTTTTTCACGTATCGCAATTCATTTTCGAGACAGCAAAATTTGTATCTTAAACATCAAATTGTGTATTTCATAAAAAATTTCTTTGCCCCGTTTAAGTTGTTAAGAGATAATGGTTTATTGGTTTACATCGTACCGCTTCATGACTGAATATGCTCATATAGCCTGAAGGTTGAAAACATGCGAAATGAATACTGAAAATTAGAACCCTGCTTTCTGCCGCTGCATATCAATCCACTAGATGTAAAAATCGACATTTATGTGGACTTTATAACAAGTATCCCGCCTTGGGTCTAATAATGTGAAAATGTTACATACTTCTGTAGCATAGCTATACATATAAAGCATGCACAAAAAAAAAGAAATGAACAACAAATTTTTCTGGCAAATTATCAAAAAAGTACTTTTTCAGTTAACAGTAAAGCCATAGTTACAATTGTCATTATTTGGTACCAAAGTTTAAAGATACATAAATTTACGGCAGGAATAAAATTCAAAAGTTGATTCCAAAACTGTTCAACTAACACAACACAGTCACAATTACAGTATAATGCACTACGGTGGACCATACAGTAGCTGTGATTCATTCTAGGCACTGGTAAGTTATGCAACATCACTAACGTATTTTTTTGCAAGAGATTCTACGGTTCTTTCGTACATGATTTTGTTATATCTCTAAAGGATTAGGCAGAGTATTCCATGAGAGCGCGCTGGCGGCCAACTTTTTCCCGACTTTATTCACTAATACCGTTAATGCTCAGCTCCTATAAAAGTTAGGGCATTTTTTGAGACACACAAACCTTCCTCGATAAATGCACATCATAACAGTAAGAACCGCATCCAAATCCGTTCAGTGATTCTCGAGATTAGCGCAGTCATACAGACAGACACGCACCAGGGACTTCCTTTTATACTATGTATTGATTTGCCTTACCAGTGTATATGCTTAATAAGAAAGCAGGAATGGTAATGTTAATTTTGCTCAATAAACAGTCAAATGCTTAGGGGGGTTCCCAACTTTGCATAGTAGCGACGCTAAACCATCCTTGATCTGCAGCTTGATGTGTGGCATTATTACAATACAGTGTATAGGTTAAAAACTTCCATTACAGTTTAGGAAGTTTACCAGAGATTTTTTTTATGGTGAATATGATGCATTGGGATAAGGCATTTTGTTAATACAGAACTGCTCCTCCTGAAAAGCCGCGTATTTTGAGTTATATACTATTGAACTGAGGTATCGAAATTACGAACTTTGCCCCTCACAAGTATAACATGGAAAACGCAATATGCGGCTTTGTTTCAACAAACTATGAAGTAATGCGCACAATCCCTGCTTTCAGGCCGCGGTAAGCCGCCTTGCAACAACAGGATTCTATGCTTATAATTGATCTAGATTGCTTAATGTTCATAGAAGTAAATAACGCACATACTACAGTAGCTGCACGTAGTGGAATAAATTTGTTTTAATATTAATATGTGCTGAACATAAAATATGGGAACAGTTCTCACAGGCCTCACTGTACTTCACGCCATACAGATACCGAGCATTTTTACACTATGTCGAAGTATCTACCACGTTATAATTTTTAAAACTGTATTAAATTTTTAATAACTTTATTTAATAAAATCTATTAGCTATAGTTTTGGCTGTAGATAATCATAAATGCCACGTACATACTCAGACAAAAAATGAAGCAATGAGCATCCTGCAAGGAAGTGGAAATTTTAAATTACTATGGGAACTTGAATGATCTGTTAACTGAAACACAAAATTGATGAAAATAAGGACACCACAACAAGTAAACACTATAGAATAGAACGTTGTTGTTCAGCTCAGTGGATTTTATATATTATTTATTTCATTTTATCGTCTATTATTTTTATCTTAGGCAATGTCCAGAGATAACTTATTTTCCCGTATTAATCATAAAATATCATTGCCAATGCCTAAAAATTGAGATAATATTTTTAAAAGTGCTCCTTCTCCACTATATTTAAATGTTTTCTGAATCTCGTTGCTTGGTACACTGTAAGAAAAATTGTCCGTAAAATTACGGCAAGTACCGGTTACAAATTATCCAGACATCTTCCTTAAAATTACGGACTCTTAAGTTTTTTTTTTTTTTTTTTTTTTTCCAAAAACGCTCTTTCCGTAAATTTCACACGAATCTCCGTGAATTCACGGAACTTCATAAACTTGCAAGTTTTTTTTTTAATCTCCTCTCTACAAAAAGGTGTAACAAAAAAAATTTACTTTCGTTATGTGAGTGTTTCACTGTATATAAAGATGACTATAAACAGTTTAAAAATTTGGTTTGGTAGCGGGATTTGAACTTGGGAAAAAAAACGTGTTAGTCCAACACCTTACCCACTTACCTACCACACTTGTGCGTAATATGAAGTAAATATGCAATTTATACAAAATTATGTACGTACTACTCTTAGTTTCTAGTCACGTTAGTGTGTTTACGAGTTTTTTTTTAATTTCAGGTTTGCAAACAGGAGTAAGAAAAATAGGTTTTTTTTTTTCGTAATGTATTTCACTGTGTATAACAGAGAAATTAAACGAGGTTTAAATATTTTGTCCCGTAGCGGGATTTTAACATGACTCGAAAAATTAACACTCAATAACTGGAACCACTCGCCTACCAAACCTTTACACTAATTACTGAATTTCGCAAGTATCGATTTTACACGAAAGCGACGAACGCTCCTCTCTTTAGTTTCAAGTAGAACGCTAGCTACTTTGTTTTATTTGCGGTTTATAAAACGAGGTCACGAAAAAATAAATTTATTTTCGTTGTGTCCGTATTTCACTGTGTATACAGAAGGTTTTGTACTGTAGCGGGATTTGAAAAATAACCAAAGAATTGTTCGTGTCTTAAAATCGAAGCGATAAGAACACGAAGAGCTTCCGTATTTTATATTTACGGAGCTCATGTCTGTTATTCGTCATTACGGAGTGCCTTCAAGTAAATTAACTCTACAGATCCGTAAAAGTTTACGTAAATCTACAGAAATTTTAACAGTGTACTATCGAGTATAGGCTTCAGAATAAAATATAAACATAATTCTAATGGCTATGTACTAGGAGGAAAAATTAATCATTCTAAATTTATGAAAGTCATAATATTCCAGGAATTACGTTCCACCATACCAATTTTTTTCCTTATTTTTAGGCCTTAACCAAATTAGAAGGGAAAAAAGGAACCGTTTAAAGACCATGGAATTTAAAGGTAAAGAGATATGCAACAATACAGAAAAAAAATCGATTTTTTGGTACAGAACAAGTAACTGCCGAAAATACTGTGTACAAATTGCTTAGAAGGAATGGATTGTTTCAGTTGACGAATTGTAGCTCCCTAGATTTGGACGTAACGCAGTCAGTATCCCATTCCCCCACTCCCCACACCAGACAAATATTTTAATTCGCTAAAAGCATCATGCAACCGATGGTAAATTACATAAATTAAGACAGAATTTGCTTGTTTTTAACTGCGCGGGCTACTAAACTGGAAATCTTTTTTTTTTATCAGCATCACACATCATGTATCAAAGAACCATAAACGTAATAACTTGTGGATTGTAGTGCTTAATTANAAATTAAGACAGAATTTGCTTGTTTTTAACTGCGCGGGCTACTAAACTGGAAATCTTTTTTTTTATCAGCATCACACATCATGTATCAAAGAACCATAAACGTAATAACTTGTGGATTGTAGTGCTTAATTAAATGTTTTATATTAATACTAGGGTAATAATGATTTTACTAAGCTTCCCAGGTGAACTGTACACTAGTGTACTTGGAAAGCGAGTAAGTACCGCGCCCTGATGTGAGTACTGCAGAACGCTGTAGTTGATTGTAACTCATGCATCTACACGTAGCACACTCGCACATATGCGAGTAAAATAGGATAATCAAAGATTATCCACTGCTTTCCTGAAATTCTGTGTTCAATGTTGGGAGCTATTTTCTTCGACTCGAGTTGATAGGGTATTTTATAGCAATTGATTTATTCGAGAACATAGCATTATATCTGGGAGTAATCTGTACAAATATACATGGTTGATTAAAATTTTAGTAATTACTGTTTTTTTTTTTTTTTTTTGCGAATAAAGCAAATTCCCGCCCTAAAGTTATTGATAATTTTAAGGGTTCAGGCTTTAAGTTCCGGGCTACGGTAAAAATATTAAGTTGGTGTTTGGTCGTTTCGCTTAGCACTTACATAACAAAACAGCTGACGATATAAATGAATCACAGTTACTTAAGTAAGTTCGCGGTAGTTTGCCTTTTTACCTTAGGAAATGCAGAAATTCTAAACGTTAGCCATTTACAAAAAGAACTGAAAGTTTCTGGGAGTATTAAAATAATGTGACATTACTACGATTTGGAATAATTTTATATATATATATATATATATATATATATGTTTAAAATTACATTTTAAATCACGACATTCTGCAGAAAAACCATTCCTTTTGAGAACTAGAATACGGTTGTCCAGGAATGGTTTTGCTATAACAACCTACCTATGGCTAAAAATTCAATTTCGAAAATTTCAGAACAAAAAAAAATGACATGCATCAGCTCAAGAAACATTATTTTTACAGCTTACATCATATACATTACTTACCTTAACGGCCAGCGACAAGATCAATTTTTCATACGATTAAATTCACGTAGCTGTCAAAGCACAACCGACATTTGAAAACTGGTTACGACAACTTTATCGATCACGGGGCGAGATGTCTTTCCCTCTTATCTTCTTCAGAGATCATATTGTCAGCTGGCAAACATCTTATTATAAATTGATGGAGGTGATACCGCGACGTCGTGGGTCTTCAACAGAAGTAAGAATAATGGATGGATACGTTCCGCGACGATATTAAAATAATTATCTTGTTTCATTTGGCTACGGGGGGGAAAAAAAGCATGGCGTTACCAGAAGTTCTTAAAGATTGGAAATGCAGTAAAATGTGTCAAAAATAAAAGACGGTGGGTACGAGTACAAAAAGGAGAAGGTTGAAAAGGAAAAATGAAACAAATAAGGCGTGTAAATGGCGGGAGAATGATGTTGGGCGTTGTTAGATAACTGGTTAGTAACAGCGGGAGGGCGAAAAGGAGCTAAGTAAGAAGAGAAGAGCTGACAGCAACTGGCTTCAAGAGTGAGAAAACTTGCTAGTTGGTTTCTTATTATAATATACACCGCGCGATGATATACTCCACGATAAAATGAAAAAGATTTCAACTACAGGCTCGGAATATAACCACTAAACAGTTCTAAATAACGCGAAAGGAAGTCAAATATAAGAGACGGGGGAAAAAAAATAGCGTGTGGTTTCCCAAAACCCATAAAGCCCAGAAATAATGTATTCATTAAATATTTAGTGGTTATAAACAGCGCCGAATCGTAATTTCACTCGTCACTTATTTAACTTCGTGTATGGAGATGCCCTCTTTAACCTGCGCAGTTCGTTTAAGATTATTAAACGGCTGATTTACGTACTTCTTAAACTTACTGACCTCTAGCAGATGCCCAAAACGCCACTGATACCAAAGTCACTTGCCAGATTTGAAAAAAAAAATTATCTAGGTACCCGATAAATGTACTCGGCAGTTATTACACCGCCATTACTCAGGTTCGGAGGAGCGGCGCTGCGAGCATATCTGCGGTTATATATGATGTTTAATAACGAGGACGCCACGACCTAGGTTCTCAAAAACATATACACAGAGTTGTCAATAGTAAAAGTCGTTATTTACTTCCTCTATTCATAGAAACCGAACGGGACATTAATCTAACGAGTGAGGAATATGCTAAGTTGTTCTTGTGAGTAAAAAGACGACACAGAACAAAATACACTTAAGAGGGATTTCTTTTAAGGTACGTACACGAAACTAGCGCACGTAGAAGACCATTATGTAGTCAAAGTAGTGCGGTTTTCAAACTACTTGTTATGTTGTAGGCTTAGCCTTTGTGTTTAAATGTAGCCATCACAATTAAGATTTCTTGTTTTGTTTTTTTTATCTTAACCAGTTCACGTCACCGTGCCCATGATCCTGGGCGCTTTGCACATTAAGGATATATGTGACGAGTCCTGTACACGTCATTGCATCAGTGTCCAGTCTTCCTTGTGTCTAACACAATTTGTGCAATTTTCTACACCTCTGTGACATGAATGGTTAATGCCAGTGTCATCGAACACTCGTCGCACTGTTCGTTGGCTGAAAGACAAGTGCTGAACACGAGTACAGCGCATAGCAAAAAAATTACATGGTTGCAACAACCGAATTCGGTAATTAATGTGTGAGCGAGCGGGTTAAGATGACTTCTGTATGCCTCCTTTATGACAATTTATGGAAGGTTTGTCGCATACAAAGTGCCACTCATTAATTCTAGGGGTTGTAGCGACCTGGCACCAGGAAAATGTCGTGCCCTGAGTAGATAGACTTGGCCGATCCGAAGGCAAGGGTTGAAGGTTGCGGATCTTCGGATCGGCCGCCATCTTGGAATTTCCAGTTTTCACTGAAAATTTTCCGTTTCACACCAAATATCACTTCATAAATTAATTATTTTACCCAAAGTTCCTAGAATTTCACTCAGAATTTCTAGTTTTTCCAAAAAAATTGTGAAAAAAAGTGCTTGCTCCTTAATTTGACTGGCTGGAAGCCCCGAAAGCCAATTTGAGAGCCATTTGAAAATTTTGGAGGGCTTGCTTTATACTTGTAGGCCACCACCCCCTCACCCCACCCTAGCCAAACTCACTTCACCCCCTTCCCCTTCACAATAATGAAAAATCAAGAAAAATCACAAGAATCTAAAAAAAACTTCAAAATCGAGTAACATATATCATTAGACGCCCTTCCGTTGCTCACCCCACAATCACCATCCCCTCATTACATATCCACCCCACACCTTCTGGCAATTCTTATAAAGTTTTTAAAAAATCTAAAAAAACTTAAAAAATTGAGGAACATCTAACGTTAACCTAACGCTCACCCCACCACCCTAACCAACTACCCTTTCACCACAATCGACCCAGTCACAAAAATTCAGGAATAATAAAAAAACAAAACAAAAAATTTATTCTAAAAATCTGAGAACGTATCACGTTAACCTCTAACTCATCCCACCACATTCACCACACCCCTTCCCCACCGCATTAACATTAAAAATAAAGAAAAATCACAGAAAATTAAAGAATTCTTAAAAATTCTTAAAAATTAATAAAACATTTACATGTAGGAGGTTCGAGGTTCGGTGGCAGGTGGACCGACTTAGCTCCCGACATGACCGACCCTCGCCAGGCCGACTACTGTCCATCTTGTCAGCTATGTTGGATCCAGGTGACCGTGACTTTGACCCATCACATTGACCCTGAACTCATGCCCATGACCTTAAATGACCTTAAACCCAAATACTCCAAAAAATCCGAAAAATTATAAAAACTTTAAAAATTTATAAATAACAGTAAATTCACAAAATTTATTTTAAAAATATATATTTTTTATTAGTACTGAAAATATACTTAGAGTATTGTGGAAACATGCAAAAAAACTCTCATTCAGTTACTACATTTCCAGTCTCCTCTCTTCATGTCTAAATAACATTTGATGGCACAATATGTACATTATTCAATGTCTCGAATTTTATGTATGTCTCGAATGTAGTTGTAAGTACACTACTCGGAATTATTATTTTAATATATGTATGTCATGTTATAATCATGGTATGGATCAGTATCTGCCACCACTTTTATAAGCATACTTAGCGTTAATTGAAATACCAATATTGCTAGGCCTTTAAGATTTGAAATGTACGAGCGCGATAAACAGTCTTACCTCCTGTGCTCTTCTTTAACATCAATCCATCAATCTTACTCAATCTTTCCATAAATCCGCACCACAATAAGCACCACACAAACACACGCCAATCGACACCAATCCACACACGAATCCACGAAAATCCACACACCAATATACACCAATATACACCAATCCACACCAATCCACACATAATTCCACACACCAATCCATACACCAACTCATACCAATCCACACCAATCCACACCAACCCATACAAATCCACACAAATCCTTCGCAGCCCTCCTCAATCCACAGCAATCCACGACAATCCTTCTCAATCCAAATCCATCGATCAATCCCAATCCTTGGATCAATCCCAATCCTTGGATCAATTCCAATCCTTAGCAATCCTCCTCCGCAATCTTAGCAATCCTCCTCCGCAATCTTAGCAATCCATGCCAATCCTTCGATCAATCCCAATCCTTGGATCAATCACAATCCTTAGCAATCCTCCCCCACGATTCACAGCAATCCATGCCAATAGCTCAATCAATCCCAATCCTTTGATCAATCCCAATCCTTCGATCAATCCCAATCCTTGGATCAATCCCAATACTTAGCAATCATCCTCCGCAATCTCAGCAATCCATACCAATACTTCGATCAATCCCAATCCTTCTAGTCAATCCTAATCCTTCGATCAATCCCAATCCTTCGATCAATCCTTCGGTTGGTCTCCCACCCATATATACAGATATTACATTCGTTCGCCAACTGTCTCCAAATTTGTACACGTCGGCAGAACTAAGGTTTTATATGCAGTCCACCATCCATGCATTTTTATACTCAAGTATTTATTATAATTTTATATGCAGGTCTTTTCTTAAATGGTCGAATGCTCATAGCACCACTTTAAAGTTGTGAGCGAAAAAAGATACGATACACAAAAAGAAAGAAAAACCATTTATTTTATAATAATGATTTATTATTACTTTGTAATTACAATTTCAGAAGAAAGCATGACAACTCCCAGAGCTGTGGTTTTGGAGGAAGGTGATTGACACTGTTGTCTAGAGGACCAATTTACTACTGAAGTAAACACAGGGCGATTGGAGTTAAAAAAAAACAATCTAGTTTTATTTTTGCTTTAAAACAAGTTAATTGACATACAAGTTCTCGAGACAACTCCCTCCCGTTCCTGTACGTAGATTACGTATGGTTCGCGTCGTGGGGGGGGGGGATAATCTTCTTCGTACTTGCTGGGTGATTCCAGATATTCGTAGCACTCGCGGAACACTACTCAGGGTCCTTCACACACGCTGGATGACTGTACTTATCTGTCCTGCTGTGCTGGTAGCTGGTCCTGCAGTTGAGGTCTGGTGAGCTGGAACTGGCAGGACTCTGCGTCTGAGGGCGGCTGGCCCCTCGGAGTCTCGTCGGCTGACTGCCCGGGTTTTCTCGGATGCTTCCCGCCGTACGTCCAGTTTGTTGGCCTCTGTTATGGGTCTGTTGCACGCGGCTGGCTTCTCCCTGAGCGGACGCCCTTCGGTAGGGCTCGTCCCTCGCTCCCGTTCTCGATGTAGGGCAGTAATGGCCTGTTACCTGCCCTACCACGTCCCGGCTGGACATTCCCACTAGCTCGACGTGGCCTTCATGGCGAAGCTCACCACTCGATCCNCTGGCAATTCTTATAAAGTTTTTAAAAAATCTAAAAAAACTTAAAAAATTGAGGAACATCTAACGTTAACCTAACACTCACACCACCACCCTAACCAACTACCTCTCACCATAATCGACCCAGTTACAAAAATTCAGGAATAATAAAAAAACAAAACAAAAAATTGATTCTAAAAATCTGAGAACATATCACGTTAACCTCTAACTCATCCCACCACATTCACCACACCCCTTCCCCACCGCATTAACATTAAAAATAAAGAAAAATCACAGAAAATTAAAAAATTCTTAAAAATTCTTAAAAATTAATAAAACGTTTACATGTAGGAGGTTCGGGGTTCGGTGACAGGTGGACCGACTTAGCTCCCGACATGACCGACCCTCGCCAGGCCGACTACTGTCCATCTTGTCAGCTGTGTTGGATCCAGGTGACCTTGACTTTGACCCATCACATTGACCCTGAACTCATGCCCATGACCTTAAACCCAAATACTCCAAAAAATTCCAAAAAATTATAAAAACTTTAAAAAATATATAAATAACAAAAAATTCACAAAATTTATTTTAAAAATGTATATTTTTATTAGTACTGAAAATATACTTAGAGTATTGTGGAAACATGAAAAAAAACTCTCATTCAGTTACTACATTTCCAGTCTCCTCTCTTGATGTCTAAATATCATATGATGGCACAATATGTAAATTATTCAATGTCTCGAATTTTATGTATGTCTCGAATGTAGTTGTAAGTACACTACTCAGAATTATTATTTTAATATATGTATGTCATGTTATAATCATGGTATGGATCAGTATCTGCCACCACTTTTATAACCATACTTAGCGTTAATTGAAATACCAATATTGCTAGGCCTTTAAGATTTGGAATGTACGAGCGCGATAAAACAATCTTACCTCCTGTGCTCTTCTTTAACATCAATCCATCAATCTTACTCAATCTTTCCATAAATCCGCACCACAATAAGCACCACACAAACACACGCCAATCGACACCAATCCACACACGAATCCACGAAAATCCACACACCAATATACACCAATATACACCAATCCACACCAACCCATACAAATCCACACAAATCCTTCGCAGCCCTCCTCAATCCACAGCAATCCACGACAATCCTTCTCAATCCTTCTCCACGATTCACAGCAACCCGTGCCAATCATTCGATCAATCCCAATCCTTCGATCAATCCCAATCCATCGATCAATCCCAATCCATCGATCAATCTAAATGCTTGGATCAATCCCAATCCTTTGATCAATTCCAATCCTTAGCAATCCTCCTTCGCAATCTTAGCAATCCTCCTCCGCAATCTTAGCTATCCATGCCAATCCTTCTATCAATCCCAATCCTTGGATCAATCCCAATCCTTGGATCAATCCCAATCCTTGGATCAATCACAATCCTTAGCAATCCTCCCCCACGATTCACAGCAATCCATGTCAATAGCTCAATCAATCCCAATCCTTTGATCAATCCCAATCCTTCGATCAATCCCAATCCTTAGCAATCATCCTCCGCAATCTCAGCAATCCATGCCAATACTTCGATCAATCCCAATCCTTCTAGTCAATCCCAATCCTTCGATCAATCCCAATCCTTCGATCAATCCTTCGGTTTGTCCCCCACCCATATATACAGATATTACATTCGTTCGCCAACTGTCTCCAAATTTGTACACGTCGGCAGAACTAAGGTTTTGTATGCAGTCCACCATCCATGCATTTTTATACTCAAGTATTTATTATAATTTTATATGCAGATCTTTTCTTAAATAGTCGAATGCTCATAGCACCACTTTAAAGTTGTGAGCGCAAAAAGATACGATACACAAAAGGAAAGAAAAACCATTTATTTTATAATAATGATTTATTATTACTTTGTAATTAAAATTTCAGAAGAAAGCAGTTCTTCGCATATATATCCCCCAAATCTTCAGTTTGCCAATTATTGAATATATTTCGTTAACATGCGAGAGATCTTAGCGTTTTTGAAAGTCAATTAAATATCTGTGTCTATCAACAAGTTCATTCTGTTCTTCGAAAAATAGGTATCCAGTATTCTAGGCGTCTTATGCCTCCTTTATGTCGCTTGTTGCAACAAATATGTAGGAGGGGTGTGTCAGTGCATCGAGAAAATCGCCATCATCGTCTTCAGCACTATCACTGTCTTCATGTTCATTNTGGTGTTGACCGCCTGCAAGCTTCGCTAGCGCGTGTGTTCTGACAGCCAAAATACATGGACGCGGGGAGCGTCAAGCAGTTCTTCACATATATATCCCCCAAACCTTCAGTTTGCCAATTATTGAATATATTTCGTTAACATGCGAGAGATCTTCGCGTTTTTGAAAGTCAATTAAATATCTGCGTCTATCAACAAGTTCATTCGGGTTTTCGGAAAATAGGTAGCCAGTATTCTAGGCGTCTTATGCCTCCTTTATGTCGCTTGTTGCAACAAATATGTTGGAGGGGTGTGTCAGTGCATCGAGAAAATCGCCATCATCGTCTTCAGCACTATAACTGTCTTCATGTTCATTTTCATCAATGCTCTCTTCATGGTCATCTTTACCTCCTGTTTTGTATTCTATATTAAATTTGCTTTTCTCTGTAGCGGGAGTTATTTGCACATCAGTATTTAGAACCAACAACCGTTTATTTTTAAGTTCGTCGACTTCACGCGAAAGTCTTGCAAGTATACATTCCATACAAACCAACTCTGCTGCTTTCATTCCTTCTTTAGCATTAACTTTCTCATCACAATCACATGTCGAATTCATTACAAATCGATTCAGCAAGAGGTATTGCCGCCAACACTTGCTGACTCCCAGTAGACAAATCCTTGCACATCTCGGTATGTTCTTTCAATGTATCNCGGTACAAATCGATTCAGCAGAGGTATTGCCGCCAACACTTGCTGACTCCCAGTAGACAAATCCTTGCACATCTCGGTATGTTCTTTCAATGTATCGACTTGCACAAACTGCATGTGACCAATGTCGTATTGCTTCATCGCGCGAAAAGGACTCTTCGTAAAGGCCGTTCTCTCATACCGACGAGCATTTTGACTACAGGTGAAAACGCGATCGCATAATCAGCACTGGCGAAAACCAGTTAGCGATGACGCAGTGATCAAAACCGCACGGTGACAACGAAAACAAAGAAACAATAAAAATCTCCCAGTGACCAAACTTACCCTCGGTGAAACAGCTGTAATATTATTAATTAATTAATAAAATACTGTTTGCAATAATGCCATGGTTTAAACATATTGTTGTGTGTAGACCAACATGCGAAGGTAGGCAAAATTTGGGAATAAATACCACAAGTAAAAAAAGAAAATACAAGTATAAATAATACACGGAACAAAAATTAAAAATAGAGTCTTCTGTTGTTTAGCTTAGAACACCAGAACAAATACAATAATAAAAAAAAGACAGTACTGCAAAAAAAAAAGGTAGACTCAAATATTGTAATGCTTAAAATATAAGATACAGCAACCCAACAGCAGAGGTATAATAAGACAAAACAGGAGAAAATGCTAGATAACAAACAAGACGAAGGTAAAAACCAAGTGATGAACTAATGAGTAGTCTGTAAAGAGGATTGTGTTGTTTCCATCAGTTTTCGACCTTTCTGCAGAGTAGGCCTACGTTTTTGTATTCTGGAGAGTTTTTTGTTGGTTTGCTAGTTGTCGTTCTTATCATATGCATTTTGTAGGCGTAATGACGGTAGTGTATTTGTGGTTATAAAAATGTCACCGTCTCATTCGATTGAAGCATAGAACTTAACAGAGAATCCCCGGCAGTATTAATTTTTACACAAGGCTGAAGGATACATGGCGGACAAAAAGTAACTAAGAACGACTCTCAGAACTAAGTAAACAGAATCTCACAAAAGATAATTTCGTCTTCATTGCTTTTTTTTTCCTACCCAATCCAAGCAACCACCACATCTGCTAGAGACTTGAAGCAACTCCTTGTTTAATGTGCCGGAAAGTTTTCGCCTCTCGACTACAACGCTCCGGCGTAACATTAGCTTGTAGAAGATACGGGTGAATATGCGAGGAAAATACTTTAGATAAGGCTATCCAACGTCACGAAATGCTATCATACGGATAGCTCATAACTTGACATGGACTGAAAAGGAAATGAATTCCCCGTATTCGAGGATACACGAAAAAGAAGAGAAATGACAACAGAAACGTTCTGTAATCGGGTTTCATGGTAGCAGCAACCCAAATTCTGTACTAGCAAGGTAAGGTTATGTTAGTTTATTGCAGTACTGTTTGTTGCGGGAACAATACAAATATTGCAGAAGTCGTTCTGTTGAAGGGACTATCCGTTCTGTAGAAGGAGCAGAACGCTTTGCATTAGAAACTAAACTCGTATTTGCAGATACAATCACAGACAATACCTGGATAAACAAACAGTTATGTTGCAGTATTTTGATGATACCTTAAGCAAANGAGAAATGACAACAGAAACGTTCTGTAATCGGGTTTCATGGTAGCAGCAACCCAAATTCTGTACTAGCAAGGTAAGGTTATGTTAGTTTATTACAGTACTGTTTGTTGTGGGAACAATACAAATATTGCAGAAGTCGTTCTGTTGAAGGGACTATCCGTTCTGTAGAAGGAGCAGAAAGCTTTGCTTTAGAAACTATACTCGTAGTTGCAGATACAATCACAGACAATACCTGGATAAACAAACAGTTATGTTGCAGTATTTTGATGATACCTTAAGCAAANTTGCAGATACAATCACAGACAATACCTGGATAAACAAACAGTTATGTTGCAGTATTTTGATGATACCTTAAGCAAATCTCTTTGTTGTCCCTATATTAACAATCTAAATGGGTTATGGGTGCAGAAATCTAACCCGAAATATCGTTTGATAAGAACGACGGTAAAATGAAGCTGGAGACCAAAAATATGTCTTGTTGAACGACAAAAACTACAATCCCCAAATCATAGGTTTTAGTTAACCACTTTCCGTCATAGTGTTTTTTTTGGGGNGGGGGGGGGGGGAACATAATAAGTAGATTTAATGTTACACGCTGTACACGGCAGAAAACTGCTACCAGTAATGTAAGTCCTTCGCGTGTGGGATACCTCTTTCGTTGTTGATAATGCATCCCGCTGTCCTATAAATAACACGTGATAGTAATATCGAAGTATAGACATATTTTTACTGGTCTCCGCATATGCCAGAGCGTTTTAGTCATACTAGCACAGTTCCGAACAAAATGTTTGTTCCGTGCAACANGTCATACTAGCACAGTTCCGAACAAAATGTTTGTTCCGTGCAACACACCTGACTATAAATGTTAACTTTCAAGTGTCCACAATTATTTTGCTCTCCGGTTCTGACCCAAGAAAAATATCTAGCGCCCAGGTGTAATGTCTTCGACAATTAAAAAAAAATATTTATAATCTCTAAAAAAAAACCGCGTGTTTTGAACAGAAACGGTTCAACGTGACGACCACTTAGGTTTATAAATAATGGTTTTATTTTGATCCAGTCGTGTGTTTGCTGCAAACGTTTGCTGTCCAATCATCATCGGTAACAAACTGTATCATCTCATTCCAATCGTGTTTCAGTCCGGACTGAGTGGTTTCGGTCAGGATCCTCCTGTCCTCTCAGGACTCCAACACAAAACGAAATTTTAGTCTACTATTAAATAAGGCAATATCTTGCGCATGAAAACGAGTTTCCAAAAGAATCTGAGAACGGTTTATTCACTGGGGACTACCAAACAACGCAGCATCCTGAATTGAGTTAAGGGATTTTGACGGCTCTTAACAACGAGGTCTTGAGAGCCGATGAGGGTGAAATGAGGTGAGAATAGAGCTGCACCGAAATGCCATGGCGGGGGGAAACGGGAGATCCACGAGAAAACCAGCCTACCAGCGGCATCGCCCGGCACGATTCCCACTTGCGAAAATCCGGGAGTGACCCAGCCGGGGATTGAACCCGGTTCTCCTTGGTGGGAGGTGAGCAGTCTAGCCGCTCAGCCACCGCGGCCCCTCAGCATCCTGAAGACGGCTCTTTTTACCTCCCGAGGACACCGCATCTTTCGGCGTTTGATATCATCAGCTGGTGACATGTCGTCCGCTCGGAAACGTCTCAGTCCAGGTACAGGGTTGTGAAGCGATGGAAGGAAAGAGAGGAAGGTGGAAAAATTCAAATTTCCCAAGCCCGTCGCGCTACATGGTACCCGTACAAATCCACGCCACGTGTATACATATACATCAGGGAATAAATATTTTTCCGAAAGGAAAGAAAGGGAAGCGACCCTCGAGCCGGGGGGGAGGAAAGAGGAAGGGTTGAGAGCTGACGATGGTATCTGTACAAATGGCGGCGCTCCGAAGGGGCTTCGCTCCGCGGGGCGACCCAAGTTGGCTGTGAAAATCGTCACAATTAAGTTTGAAGCGCGGGGAGTTTGATGGCGGTACCCCCTGTTACTTTTGGATGCAGGGGGGCTTTCCCCTCCCCGAGATGAATGTCTTACCTCATATCTTTATTATGATATTGTTAGGAGGCCACGTCGGGATAGTCTGTGTGTACGCACGCACGTCGCGGACCTTATCAAGGAGTTGCGGCCTCGCGGCGCACTCGAAAACCGGCCGTTAAGGTAGGCCGCACAACGGCGTGCAGAGCTCCGGCAGAAAACGTTTAATTAAAGAAACCGTCCAACGTGTCTTGAGTGAGGTCTCCTTATGAATAGCATTTAAGAAACGTTACGCGTCTGTACACGTCTTCCAGTTCCTCCGTTTCTCTCTAAAAACGTGTTTTCGCGATAGTGAAAACGTTTCAAACGGGTGTTCTCGCGGTCATTTTTATGTATAAACGTTCCGGTAGAAAACATTTTCAAAAAATGAATAGGGACATGCATCAAACCTTTATTTTTATTATTACGTCATAAAACGGTAGGGTATCCGCTGAAAGTATCGTAGAGGCGCGTTATCGACGGCAAGACTGCCCGCCAATTCAGTGCTTCGCGCGCAGAGGCGATGAGAAAGTTGATGCGCATGTCTCGGTCGCTCATATCGCTCTCACTCTTTCAGGCCTCAGACGTGCAAAATTCCTTCAATCAGGCAGCCATCTTAAGAGCTCCTTGATGAAAGACGAGTCTGGAACTATATAGCGCAAACAGTTTACTCCCTTGACACTCTCAGACTTGCTTTAATTTGTGGTTTCAGGTGATGCTAATATGAAAATTTTCAATGTGTGGTATACTAAAGCTGACGAAGTTGGTACTTATTTCTTTATTAAAGTCTATTCGCTATTTATTTACACTTTTTCAATCAAACCTTTGAAAAATCACCCCACTTATGACGTGTTTGGTTGTTTCTTAAATATGTAATCTATCACAAGTGTTTTGTACTTGTGTTAATATAAAAAAAAACCTTATTTTTGTCTCGACTGAACTTTTACTTATTTTACATTTATAAATTATAATATTTTATTTACAACTAATATTAATGAAAACAGGGAGAAGATAGGTGTGCTCTTACCACCTAGAAAGAAATAGTTCTCTTCCAAAATATTATTACACTGAGTACGCACGGCTGCAGTGCATTCAAGCTTTGTTCGCATGTGGCAGAGGAATAGATTGAAAGTAGAACTTAAGCAAGGCTTCAGAAACGTTGGAAGTAACGGTAATGGACTATACAACCAGTAAACTATAGGCTGTGTGTCCGGCGATAGTAATATGTACCATTCCTAAGCTAAGGTAATAGCACGGTTTACTAAGTGTTACACAAAAGAAATATCACTGGGCAATAAGTACACAATTGTTTACACTGAGTATGAACTGGTTAGTGGCCCATTTGGTTGTGCGAGTATAGTTGATTTAGAAGCAGCATTAGGCATCACACGTACTTACCCTTGTGTCATGCAGAATATATTCAAAACAACATGTAATGGAGGCAAAAAAAATTTAAACAACTGAAATTCATTTTAATTTCGTTCACGCTCACTGCTTAAGGTGTTATATTAATGAGTTTTAAAATTACATCCAATATAATTATCCAAATTATGTATACTACAGTGGAGAGGTTTGGGCGACTCTGAACATCCGAGTATTGAGAGCCGACGAAGGTGAAGAGATGTGGATTTGAATCAGCGCCGGAATGCAAGGGCGCGGAAAACAGGAGATCCCCGAGAAAACTCTCTGACCAGTGGCACGATTTCCACGTGCAAAAATTCCGAGAGAGGTCCCGCCGGTAATTGAACCCGGTTCACCTTGACGGTAGGTGGCTACGACAACCGCGGCCGCCGAAAATAATATAGTCAACAAAGAGAAAATGATTATATATTTATTACCTAATGTTACGTGATATAACGGATATTTTCTTAGATATTTTGTGATGGCATTCAACGTGTTTACTGTCTAAAAGTGTACTTGATAAATGTGTCGCAACGGCGTCCGTCATGTTAACTAGTTCGGTCAGCGAGGGGTCAGCTCTCCATGTTCTGAGAACAGGCGAATGTCTAGACCTGTCCTAAGATCATCGCGTTCGTGCGCGAAACATGTCGCCTAGCGTACTAAGCGACGGAGAGCATTCGCTAACGCTATAGTGGCCACGACTTGCATTCGGGAAGTCGCAGTTTTGACGCTTAGTGTTTTCTTCCACGGGCCAAGCAAGAACTGGCACAATTTCCTAGCAAAGGTCCTTCTCAGTACCGTGCAGCGTAAGAAGGTATAAAAATGATTATTATCACATTGACTGATTTTATTTGAGCAGTCTTGAAATATTTCACCAAATCAAGAAGGCCAGGTCCCATCACAACCAAATCTGCTCCACTCTGAAAGTTCGTGCTCTTCTTTCGCAGTTATTTAACCTACTTTTCATTTTTTTTATTTAATATTTTTCTTATTTAAAATTTCCTCGTGAATATTTACGAATTAAAAGTTTGTTCGCTTTAACAGTATACTAAAACTGATAGAATAAATAATTCCTTTCCAAAATCAAACATGATCTCTAGGAATTCATTAAGATAAAAAAGAAGTGAAACTTATGTTCATGGTAGTCCTGTATTGTGCAGGCCTACTCTACGGCAATGTTCAAATTACATTAATGTCTCTTATAAAACTGTTACATTTTACTTCGGAATTTATTTTAAAACAGAATCTGCTGAAATATAACTACACAAATAAAAGTAGGTCCTCGCAGTTAGTGTTACAGATGACAGTTAATATTATAAACAAGTAAATATGTAATTTTTGGAATTTCTTCAGTGTAACTGACGTGCATAATTTTTATTAAACTTAAAAAAAAGGCGTATCTCACTTGTTATATTTCATATCAGCTACTTGAAACTGTAAAAATAAGAAATTTTTTCCTTATTGAATGACGTTTGTTATACCATTTGTACATTAAACGTGGATATTTTATCAGTAAACGGCGTTTATTCCTCTCACCTCGTGTGGCGCTTCTGTATTTTAGGTCGGCGGGCCTTCTCTGTTCTGTTTTGTTGACTGCGGTTGGCCTGGCGTGGTCATTTCTTTAACGGACCGTTACCGATGATTTCCAGCTGGCACAACCCGGGGCCAGCCATGAATCTCTTTACCGCGGTAAGCCATTTAACAAGATAACCAGAAAACTACCCCCTGCTGGGAGCATGGCTAGCCCAGCCAGACACGCACTCGGAACTTTTACCTGCACCGTGTCAAGAGCGGGGCCCTCCTACGGCTTCATCCACGTAGCCGGTGCAAACTACGGTTCGACTGAAACACGAACGGCTGTCGAGAGTCGTTTAACAATGTGAATGATATGACAATGGATTTTAAGTTTGTTAACCTTTTTTTTCAAACCGAGTAAGGTGACGTAGTGGAGGCAATGATTTCACATTCAGGAGGATTCCGGATAAAACCGAAACTGCTTTACATGATTAAGGCCATGTAAGATACTTTTTTCCTTTCACTGTCTGGTTATCTCGCATTGTCTCTAACCATCCAGCTAGTGAAAAAAAGGTTCAAATAGAAATTTAATTTTTTTTTTTTTATAGTAAAAAGCAATATATTTTCAGCCAAACAACAGAGTTAATGAGCAACTTCGTGATTATTAAAATATGTGGGATTTAAAAAATCTACAATTCCAACATGTTGACCCACTAAAGCTAGATAAAATCATTCCAGGGATGCAAATACGAAATTAAAAGTGTTTTAATGAAAACTTTTTGCTTACAACTCGTCGGGTGCTTACAACTCGGTTTGGGCGACTCTTAACAGCGATGTATTGAGAGCCGACGAGAGTGAAGCGAAGTGAATATGGAGCAGCGCCGGAATGCAAGGGCGGGGGAAACGGAAGATCCCCGAGAAAACACGCTGACCATCGGAATCGTCCGGCACGATTCCCATGAGCGAAAATACGGGAATGACCCCGCCGGGAATCGAACCCGGCTCGCCTAAGTGGGAACATTGCTGAGGATTTGCCTTTATAACATTTCTTCTTTTTATCGACAGCACAGCACTTTTAGCAGGTTATGTAAAGAAGGTGAGCTGGAAAATTGTTGTACTTTGTCTTCCAAAGAATAAAAATGGAATACGTGTAAATAAGAGTAGTGAATATTAATTTAATTACTAGTCGTCTCTAGAATTTAAAACGTGGCGGTTTTTCACACCAAAAGGTTAGTTGTAAGTAGACGCTAGTGTATGGTATAAAGAATGTACTACGTAAATATCAAACATTACACGTGATTATGAGGTACACCTTAAAACGCAAAAGTTCAGTGTTCAATTCTCTCTCTCTCTCTCTCTCTCTCTCTCTCTATATATATATATATATATAAGCTATATAAATACAACAAATACCCATATTAAGACCATTTATTTAAAATGCTTTTAGAATNTATATATATATATATAAGCTATATAAATACAACAAATACCCATATTAAGACCATTTATTTAAAATGCTTTTAGAATCCATGTTCAGCAATCAGAATGTCTTGAATTTTGTTCCCCGCATTTTGGAACGTTATCTGAAAATAATATAGGCCGTACTTGCACTGATGTGAATAGAAAGGTAATTGCACAAGCTGAAGACTTGTTAAGAATTACGGTCATTAGATACATCTCATTTTAATTACTTTTTATGATTCGTGATCATATTTGGTTTCCAAACAAACTTCAAGTTTTGGTGTATATAGTAAGTTAGGTATCCTTGAGATCAATTTGGCTCATTCAATCATTAGGCCCGTCAAATTCAGGTTGTCTGCTTATGCACTCAGGCTGGAACATATGTTATTTCTTTGGTTTTGTATTTCCCGTTTGGTGTAGTTATTTATGGTAAGCGGGTTTATCTAAATATTTCGATAGGTGACAAAAAATGCACTCATAAAATAACCGAAGACAAAATTTAATGCAAATATAACTATTATTTCAGAACTTCAAGAAATAATGAAATTTCCGTTTCCCGCAGCGTCAAATTCTTAAATGAAAATATTTACTAATTAATTTAGAAATCTGAAATAAAGTAAAGCTTAAGTTCTAAAATGTTATACAATAATATTTTATTATTGTTTCATATGTGCCCTGATTGCATATCCACCCAGTTTATATTAAATTTACCTTCACTGAACGATTTGTCTTTCGATCACGAAACTGGATCACGTGAAGTAAGTAACTTTAAAGTACTTTAACTTTAAAGTAAGTTACTTCTTATATGCTAAAGCGAATTTTAGATATATTGTTTCTACAAGGTTAATAAAAACTGTTTCACTAAATTACATTATTTTGTAAATGGCCTACAGAAGTCAGCAGAATATTAATAGTTTCTAGGAAAACGAAAATTAGGCCAAAAAATTTGTATTATTCCTACGCACATAAATTCACAGTTCGTGTGAATTTTACGCTAACAGTAGGCCTACAATAATCAAACTCCACAGGATTTATTTTTGTTTCTACATCCAGTGTGTTTGATTTAAATATTTATTTAATGACGTCCTAGTGAGTATTGGGTGTATGCACCCTTCTGTCGCTTTCTTGTGTTTTAAGTGAAAGTGTTAACAACATAAACCCGGTATTTAAAGTCACAGTTTTTTTTAATCAGAAGTAGTAAATATCCATTGTGAAATTAAATATATTTTCAAACTAGTAAGAAAATTTAGTTTTATTTATATTAATATTACCCACATTATATTTATGTACTGTATAGTGAGTCAGGAAAAAAGACAAGCACGCATAAAAGTGTAGTTTTACACAAGGTCNACATTATATTTATGTACTGTATAGTGAGTCAGGAAAAAAGACAAGCACGCATAAAAGTGTAGTTTTACACAAGGTGGTATGCAGCGTGGTAAAACTTTTATTTGAAGGGACTCGTGATTTAAATTTATAAGAATTTTAACTACCAACTTTGCTATGTTTTAATAGAAAACTGTCTGATCACCAAGTCAGCTATTTAAAACTACCATATATCCAATAGTTATCACACGCTACTAAAACCTAAGTAGGCTAAATTTATAGGACTGTTCAGAAGACGTGAATTTAAATCAGAAACTTGATAACATTCATAAAAAAAACCCTATTTACAAGCCGAGCGCATGGGTCGCCGGGCAACAAAATTTCGTTTTAAAATGCTCACGAAATAATTTCAGCTTTATGCGGCCATTATTGTCAGCGTACGGCAGGCTTGTTTATCGTGCGGCTATCGATATTAGTGGCGGTTGATATATGGCTGCTCGAGAACGCGAGGCGTCGGCCCCCATGCATCACGTCGTTCGCGTCCAACCTTTCCCTTTAAGTACATGCCAGGTGCGAGTGCTAACAATGTGATAAATATGAGAAATATTTTGGTACAGTTTCACCTCTCACCTCCACCTAAATCTTTGTCAACGCTTCTCACGCGCTCACAGTTTTTTTTTTTTACGACCGCCCGCTCTCCTTTATTTTTAAAGAAGCCTCATTTGCAATTCAAACAAATATCGCGCACCACTCTTCAGTTTTTCATCGTAAGTTGTTAAGGCCTAGTGGCCCGCGGTATTATGGTCAGAGTTTATGGCCGAGGTACAGTCGGTTCCATTTACGACATTCGTGTCAAAAACAAATTCCAATCAGCTCGTTTTTTAACATCATCCGCACGGATTGAAGCAGTCGGCACTGAAACACATCGCTAATGATATTTCAGTGTTTACTTCCNACATTATATTTATGTACTGTATAGTGAGTCAGGAAAAAAGACAAGCACGCATAAAAGTGTAGTTTTACACAAGGTCGTATGCAGCGTGGTAAAACTTTTATTTGAAGGGACTCGTGATTTCAATTTATAAGAATTTTAACTACCAACTTTGCTATGTTTTAATAGAAAACTGTCTGATCACCAAGTCAGCTATTTAAAACTACCATATATCCAATAGTTATCACACGCTACTAAAACCTAAGTAGGCTAAATTTATAGGACTGTTCAGAAGACGTGAATTTAAATCAGAAACTTGATAACATTCATAAAAAAAACCCTATTTACAAGCCGAGCGCATGGGTCGCCGGGCAACAAAATTTCGTTTTAAAATGCTCACGAAATAATTTCAGCTTTATGCGGCCATTATTGTCAGCGTACGGCAGGCTTGTTTATCGTGCGGCTATCGATATTAGTGGCGGTTGATATATGGCTGCTCGAGAACGCGAGGCGTCGGCCCCCATGCATCACGTCGTTCGCGTCCAACCTTTCCCTTTAAGTACATGCCAGGTGCGAGTGCTAACAATGTGATAAATATGAGAAATATTTTGGTACAGTTTCACCTCTCACCTCCACCTAAATCTTTGTCAACGCTTCTCACGCGCTCACAGTTTTTTTTTTTTACGACCGCCCGCTCTCCTTTATTTTTAAAGAAGCCTCATTTGCAATTCAAACAAATATCGCGCACCACTCTTCAGTTTTTCATCGTAAGTTGTTAAGGCCTAGTGACCCGCGGTATTATGGTCAGAGTTTATGGCCGAGGTACAGTCGGTTCCATTTACGACATTCGTGTCAAAAACAAATTCCAATCAGCTCGTTTTTAACATCATCCGCACGGATTGAAGCAGTCGGCACTGAAACACATCGCTAATGATATTTCAGTGTTTACTTCCTAAATATTCCCATGGTCAGTTTTATTCGAATTTTGAAATACACGCTCGCACATGGCGAGCTGATAACAAACACGGAACAACGGATGCAGCATGATACAGTAAAAGAACCTACCTGAGATCGGGTGCGTTGCACGAGTAAGTGCGAGGAAAAAGTTGTTAGTTACGGACTAGGGAAGTTGTTATGATTTATTCCGCATTCTGAAAGGATCACTTAGCCACGGCGATAAATAGCGCACGACGCAGCTTTCATCTTAAATTGCTTTCCGGCTTTACTTATCTAAGAAACCTTTTTTTTTTTTTTTTTTTCCAAAGTGTGAATATTTATGAAATAAATAATGAAGTTACACTCTAGGGAAGCACGCGTCCCTGCAATAAATCTCGCCCTGAAGAGGTTCTGTGTGGCGAGGCACTTAACGAAAACTGCCAATCGCCCGCGCGAGAGGGCTGGAAATAGTTTAAGTAGCGACGGTCGAGAGCGCGGTACTCAGTCGGCGCTGAGTTTAGTGCCCTTAGTGACTGATAAGTGAGGAGGAGTTTATTTCTCGCCCCCTCTCCTGAGTGAAGATCCTTGTTGGATTTTAATTGGATCCCCTCCCCCCCTTCTCCCGCTTTATTTATAAGCGTGTGCGTGTCGCACCTTACCAGTTGGTTGCGCGTCCTTTCGTGCCGAGTAAGTGAGCGAGATTTTTATTCGATTGATTTAGTATGCGAAAGGTTTTCGAACTAGCATAACCTGGACATCATTTTTCCACTTTCACAAACCTCATTTCTATTTTCTATTTTAAAAAAAATATAGCAAACATGCTTGTTTGTTGTTATGAGATATGTTAATTACTAATGCCGTTAACAGCGAAGTTCACGTAATGCTATTAATGACTTTTCAGCACTACTCCCGAGCGAAATGTATCCGCGAGCCGCTTCGTCGAAGTTCATGATGTTATTCGGTTCATCTCCTTTTAACCTTCAGGTTGCTCCAATGCTGAATGTTATTCGCGGCATATGCCTAAAGTACGTAACAATTAAAATTAATCGAATGACTAAAGTGGGTCTGAGATGAAGTGTTTTAAAAAAACCAGTCATGGAATATTTTTTGCTGAAATTGGGTGTCCAACGAAGCACTTCCTTTGCACATACTCTAACAACACTGAGTTCAAAGGAAAAGTAGGTACGCAAAAACACTTTGCTGGCCTGTTGTAGAAGTTACCTACTTTACCAAGAAAAGCCTCATGTGTGATGCAAAGTATTTTAAACTTCTCCTCCGACAGTTACAGGCTAACATAACAACCCACTTTAAGAATGTGCTAATATAATAAATAATAAATCGGGCAGTTATTACCATTAAACATTATACGAAATCCTACGGCTTATTACGGATCCGTAGCTTGTTTGCTTTGCCGCCTTCTGGAAGGGCGTCAGTGTGCACTGAGAAAATAATTTGTTGAATCAAACAAAGTTTTTTTTTGGCGCAACCAAATTAATTATTTTTATAAGGACAGTGAAATATTTTGTTGTTGTAATCTGGTTGCCCCAAACAAAGATTTGGTTGGTGCAACGGAAGATTTGTTTGGCTCCACGTACATTAAACAAGTTCGGTTAATATAATAAAAAATTAATTCACGACCGAGATTCTAGTCTAAATCGTTTGCGCGTGAACAATACGCCCTCGTAACCTCAGCTAAAGTAATTACTAATATAATGAGCATGTTTTTAAATACATGCAATTCTAATACTGGACCATGTGCGCAAATGAATATTTCGAGTTGCACTGCTTAAATTTTTATTTCCTTGTTAAACTAGTTTTATTAGGATGTTTATACCATTATTAAACATCAATAAATGCTCTTAACAAACACTGTTGCTACCCTAATCGTCACAAAAAAAATGCAAACAAACTCTCGAGGTGTATTTTCGAATGAAGACAATCGAATGAGTAGCCATAAAATGTATACAGTTGATTCAACAAAATATTTTGTTGAGAGTCTAATTTATTTTGGCCCAACGCGCAGAGGTTTTGTTTCTTCATGCGTGCATTCTGTTAGATGAACGTAATTAATTTAGTTGCTTTTGAAGTTTTGTTTACCCGACGGAATATTTTATTGGGGCTAGTAAATGTATTTTTTATCCTGTACAAACAAATATTGTGTTGGCTGGAAGAAACCTTTCTCTCGATGTATTGCAACCTGTCTTTCTCTCCTGCTGTATGATTAAACTGTGCAATACATACGCGTCGCATTATTCACACGAAAGCAGTGTTGCCAACATGCAACAAAATGTACTATACTGCATGGTGTTCATATTATTTTGTCCATCCCCTGTATATATAGAGAGAGACAGAGAGAGAGAGAGAGAGAGAGAGAGAGAGACGCTAACACACACATGTTGGTAACAAATAATTGCTCTATATGCTGGTTGTATTGCTAAACATTTATGTTGTCTCATAGACAACTGGCAACACTTGAAGCACCTAGAGAATGGAATCAGATTTGGTTATTCGAAAGCTATAGAATTCTTCACATGACCCTGAGTCGAGTATACATAGGACGGTGAAGTACATCGTGCTGTCAGAAAATAATGAGAATTTTGCAGGTCTCTACTTATGACAATATTGTTTTCTAATCATTGATGTGTAAGTGTTCCATAATAAATTTTTCAGTAATATAAGAAAGAACAGAAATTCCGTAATAATGTACTTAGAACAATATTATTTTCTAGTTATTGATGTACAAGTGTTCAATGATACATTTTTTAATAATAAGACAAAACAGAAATTCCTAAATGACTTATTAAATATTATTTTCTAATCATTCATGCAGAATAGTTCACCGGTAATTAACTTTAACACGCTTAATTTCCTACGAAAATACTTTACATAATCTGTATAGCATAATATAATGCACAACGAAACATCCTTCGGATTCAAATACGACAACCATGCGTCATTCGAACAATGCGCAGCCACAGTCGATTTCTTCAGTGCTTGTCCCTCCGGCGAGAGAAACACATAGGCGCGTGAGACCTCGTGCAATTTGGACTGAGGTATAGTGGCTTTTACTCCATAAATTGCTCATTTTCCGGTAACTCTATTGTGGGTCTGAGCCCGTTAGCACCAGAGGGGGGACTGTGCCTGCCACGAACAAATCACTCCCTTTCAGACCCATTGAAGGCGAGGGACTGGGGTGGTACAGCTGCTCGCAAGAATATGCTCAACTATAGGCCGTTCACTGTAAAGTAAGCACTTTTGGAATCAATCTTTGAAGAAAAAAAAAATCACCGCCCGTTAACCGCATGCTACACTGCACACACTGGCACGTAGGCTCCCAGTTAAGTTGGCAGCGAATTACGGAAAGTAGTTCCAAGACTTGACGTTCTGTGGCGAGCGTAATGTTCAAATTAACGACACGTCAAGTTTATGTATTCCTGTTTTCTATACTCTAGAGAACGAAATGATTAATAACACGTTTTGNCTAATTTATTTTGGCCCAACGCGCAGAGGTTTTGTTTCTTCATGCGTGCATTCTGTTAGATGAACGTAATTAATTCAGTTGCTTTTGAAGTTTTGTTTACCCCACGGAATATTTTATTGGGGCTAGTAAATGTATTTTTTATCCTGTACAAACAAATATTGTGTTGGCTGGAAGAAACCTTTCTCTCGGTGTATTGCAACCTGTCTTTCTCTCCTGCTGTATGATTAAACTGTGCAATACATACGCGTCGCATTATTCACACGAAAGCAGTGTTGCCAACATGCAACAAAATGTACTATACTGCATGGTGTTCATATTATTTTGTCCATTCCCTGTATATATAGAGAGAGACAGAGAGAGAGAGAGAGAGAGAGAGAGAGACACGCTAACACACACATGTTGGTAACAAATAATTGCTCTATATGCTGGTTGTATTGCTAAACATTTATGTTGTCTCATAGACAACTGGCAACACTTGAAACACCTAGAGAATGGAATCAGATTTGGTTATTCGAAAGCTATAGAATTCTTCACATGACCCTGAGTCGAGTATACATAGGACGGTGAAGTACATCGTGCTGTCAGAAAATAATGAGAATTTTGCAGGTCTCTACTTATGACAATATTGTTTTCTAATCATTGATGTGTAAGTGTTCCATAATAAATTTTTCAGTAATATAAGAAAGAACAGAAATTCCGTAATAATATACTTAGAACAATATTATTTTCTAGTTATTGATGTACAAGTGTTCAATGATACATTTTTTAATAATAAGACAAAACAGAAATTCCTAAATGACATATTAAATATTATTTTCTAATCATTCATGCAGAATAGTTCACCGGTAATTAACTTTAACACGCTTAATTTCCTACGAAAATACTTTACATAATCTGTATAGCATAATATAATGCACAACGAAACATCCTTCGGATTCAAATACGACAACCATGCGTCATTGGAACAATGCGCAGCCACAGTCGATTTCTTCAGTGCTTGTCCCTCCGGCGAGAGAAACACATAGGCGCGTGAGACCTCGTGCAATTTGGACTGAGGTATAGTGGCTTTTACTCCATAAATTGCTCATTTTCCGGTAACTCTATTGTGGGTCTGAGCCCGTTAGCACCAGAGGGGGGACTGTGCCTGCCACGAACAAATCACTCCCTTTCAGACCCATTGAAGGCGAGGGACTGGGGTGGTACAGCTGCTCGCAAGAATATGCTCAACTATAGGCCGTTCACTGTAAAGTAAGCACTTTTGGAATCAATCTTTGAAGGAAAAAAAAATCACCGCCCGTTAACCGCATGCTACACTGCACACACTGGCACGTAGGCTCCCAGTTAAGTTGGCAGCGAATTACGGAAAGTAGTTCCAAGACTTGACGTTCTGTGGCGAGCGTAATGTTTAAATTAACGACACGTCAAGTTTATGTATTCCTGTTTTCTATACTCTAGAGAACGAAATGATTAATAACACGTTTTGGTCGGTCCCTAACGGTTTCATGATTGTACCTGACTGGCGCATGAATACAGTCGCGAGACCCGTTGCAATATTAATTTTACAAATAGCAGAAGAATACAAAATAATTATAGAAGTAGATCTTATGCAGGGCTTTTAAAGTGCTCAGTTTAACGTGAACTGACTATAGCTAACGTCTCGAACAGCATCATGCACTGCTGTATGTGGCCATAAGATGAACTAAGCTGAAACATAGCGGAGGGAAGTTATGTTAGAATTCCAACGATTTGTTCGGCCGTTATTTTCTTTAAAAGAGGCCGATATGTGTAAAAAAAAAACATGGAAAATCAATTGTTAAAATAATTTCTACCTCATCTCAGAAAAAAATTGACTACCTTTAAAGCTATAAAATGTGTTTGTTTTTATTTTCTTTCGTATAAAAAAAAGTGGGGGTTGACAGTGTACATCAGTAGGAATTTTGCTACGAAAACACGGAGTGAGCGAAGAAGTTTGGGCGGCTCTTAACAGTGAGGTCTTGAGAAGCGATGAGGATGAAGCGAGGCAAGTATGCAGGAGCGCCGGATTGTAATGACGGGGAAACGGGAGATCCCCGAGAAAACCCGCTGATCAGTGGCATCGTCCGGCACGATTCCCAAGTGAGGAAATCCGTGAGCGACCACGCATAGAAATAAAATTAGATGAAGACACGTAAAAACAAATCTACTGAAACTAGCCACACACGCTGACGTAGAAAGTATGTTTCACTGGGAAGGTATTGTATACAGCAAAGCACTCTTCAGTGACATGCGTCCGTGTTTCTAAATTAATGATATTGCAGAGGCTTAATTACTGTGCAAGCACTCTATAATGTGTATTTTTTTGTGGGGTATAAATACCTGAAACACTGCATTTTTCGCTTCCTCATAGTGTGACCGGTACAAGCTACGACTGAGTGTACACACAGACGAAATGGCATGCCGGTTCCTTTGAAATGGGCGTACCTGTTCTCTGATAGGCTGCGCGAAGCTCTGGGAACAGGCTTCGAGTCTGATTGGCTACTGTATGCTGCGGAAGGTTCCCTATTGGCTGGGCTGCCGGCTGTTCAATGTACAAGCGGCTATTTCACCTCCGTTTTCTTAATGCTCGGTTTAATTTTCTACGTATCTGTCGTAACTTTCTTTTCAGTGAAATTATTGAACATTTCTTACTATAGAACGTTTACAAATCACAAATATCCTTCAAATATAGTAGACAAATTTTATCCACGCGTTATCCTGTAACTGCGAAACGGCAAGATTCATTCCATAATTCAAAATTAATGCGTCACATATTACGTCAAAATTACTCAAAAAAATTACAGAATTTATGTTTGTTGTACAGCATAATGTATATCCTCAGAGATATAGTGGTATTTTCAAAATAAGCGTCCCTAAACAACTGAAAAAAAAAAAAGTCATTCAACAAAGCGTGTGAGGCCAAGTCTCTAACAAAATTTTTTTACACAAGTCAAGGTCATGGCTAGCCGTAAGGAAGCGTTGCAACGACTGTGGGCCGATGACGTGATGCCAGTGGCCGTGCCAGACCACACAGGAGTGGTCCACGTTGCCCTCCCAACACTGCAAAATGCATTCCCTGGAAGCTGAATTTCTCGCAAATTAGATATGTAACTGCAGCATAGTATTACACGCGGTGAAAGTTAGTGGATTTAGCTACAGATTCCACTTGGTTCCTTTTTCCTTACCCTTAACGGAAAATGCGCAGTAAATTCATGAAAATGTCTTTTTCAATCACTTTCACTACATTTTTCTGTCTGAATACATTTAATAGGATAGAATTTAAAAATTGGTGGCTATACATAAGATTTTTATCTTTCCTAGAAAATCGTATTAACAGATCATTTACTTCCTTAAATACGCGTATTCGTGCGAACTCTGAGCCAAGGTTACTTCTACTACAGATTGGGAAGATCAATGTTTAAAGTTTGGCAAAGGGAAAATTTTCGCCACTAGGTAAGCGCTAGTGTCGTCAAGGTACCAGATTTTCTCTATTTTCTACGTTAAAAAACAGGATAATTGCAATAATCGTAAATCAAATATAAAATAAAATCGTAACTAAGTAAATAAAATCTTTCTGTCGTATCATTCACGTAGATTAAAATGTTAAAATAAATGTTACCTTTTGTAACTTTGAGCTCCTATCGGCGTAAATGTTCCCTATGCCAAACACTCCCATAATAAATTCTAATTTTTTTAAAATTTGAGTTGAATAAACCTTAACTGAGTTTAGAGACAGTATTTTATTATGTTGGATCTTCCTTCATGGGGAGGTATCCTTTCCATCTTGGATTTACGTATTTTCCTCCATAGCTTAATTTTCGGAGTCAATATTAAAAATACAAGCTAGTCAAGGCATACGGAACATCTAAACAGTTATTTTTAAATCCAAGTTATTTTTTCTTACATGATTAGTTTCACATGTGTAACCGTAATCAAATATTACCTAATTATATAATAATGTAAATCCCACATGGGAAAATACAGGTATAATATTGAAACCGTACAAAATTCAAAAAATTCTTTAGTAGTCCTCTATGTCACGTCTAGCTTTAATTTTGTTATGTCTGGTGATAAATTTTCATTACTAAGATTAGTTAGAAAAATCGAAAATAGAATGGATATTACGACGTTAACTACTGTGTACTGCTACCGCCAGCCCCGGCGCCGCCAACACTCTTGGCCGTGACTGTACGTGACCCCTCTCGGTCGCATGATCCCCGATCATTTCCACCACACCGCTAGTTTGACTGTTGTCGCCCCGCGTCGCTGGGAACCGAGGATCACTTTCCAATTGGTTTATCTCGGAGACCCTATTATACGCGGCTTTATTTTTAATATTGTTAGCTCTGAACGAGGGTGGGTTCACCCCCGGGTTAAGGGATGCAAGGGCGGGTCTTTGTCCAGCTTGTTAGCAGCTCCAGGGAGGGTCGAAAGCGGCGAGAGGGGGACCGGCAGTTGTTATTGTTGCGAACAATCGGGCACAGACCCCGCGGGGCAGATGACGCGAGTCGAGTGGAGCCAGGGAGAGAGAGTATTTCAAATGCTCGTTCCTCCTTCCCCATCAGGCCCGCCAAAGAAAACCGCTCCCTCCCTCGCCACTCCAAATCCCCACCCTCCGAAAAACTTCCCGCCAATTGTGCGCCGCCGCCCGACGCCCCCGAAACCTCTCTTCGAGTCCGAGTACGACACCCCTCCCTTCTATACGTATATATATTTCACGGGGGATAATGGGACCTGCATTTGCTCCAGCGGATGCGAGGAAAAATAGATTGATGAAGATCGAGTTCGATTGTTCTCGCGAAGAAATGTTCGCCGCCCGCTGTTGGCGAAGTTGCGGATGAAAAGGGAGGGAGCCGTACACAAGTAAACAATGGCCTTCGGCTCCGCGTTTCGTAGTTATTTTTTATGCCGAATTCCTACTGCGAAAGTTCGTGAATAAGTGTGGGTGCACGATGGAGAGCGTATCGTCCTTTTGAAATATACTTAATAAAAAAAACGACCTAGAGCGTTCTTGGCAAACTAACTACAAGTGTACAGAAATTACTTTTTGTTAAGTGACGGAAATTTCATCTGCTTAAACTTGATGCGTCTTTTGAAATGGTTAGGGAATTCAACATTCCGAGATCCACAGTGTCAAGAGTGTGCCGAGAATACCTCATTTCAGGCATAGCCTCCCACCATGGACAACGCAGTGGCCGACCGCCTGCACTTAATGACCGAGACCAACGACTTGTGCGCAGAATGGTCA
>NQII01000357.1:827451-897571 GCA_002778355.1 Clitarchus hookeri
GAGTGTGGCGCAGACCCCACGAATCCATGGACCCAAGTTGTCAACAAGGAACTGTGCAAGCTGGTGGTGGCTCCATAATGGTGTGGGCTGTTTTTACATGGAATGGACTGGGTCCTCTGGTCCAACTGAACCGATCATTGACTGAAAAGGGTTATTTTCAACTACTTGGAGACCACCTGCAGCCATTCATGGACTTCATGTACCCAAACAACGATGGCATTTTTATTGATGACAATGCGCCATGTCACCGTGCCACAACTGTTCACGATTGGTTTGAAGAACATTCTGGACAATTCCAGCGAATGATTTGGCGACCAAGATCGCCCGACATGAATCCCATCGAACATTTATGGATCATAATCGAGAAGTCAGTTTGTGCACAAACTCCTGCACCGGCAACACTTTCACAATTATAGACATCTATAGAGGCAGCATGGCTCAATATTTCTGCCGGGGACTTCCAACGACTTGTTGAGTCCATGCCACGTCGAGNTCATAATCGAGAAGTCAGTTTGTGCACAAACTCCTGCACCGGCAACACTTTCACAATGATAGACGTCTATAGAGGCAGCATGGCTCAATATTTCTGCCGGGGACTTCCAACGACTTGTTGAGTCCATGCCACGTCGAGTTGCTGCACTTGGCCAGGCAAAAGGAGGTCCGACACGATATTAGGAGGTATCCCATGTCTTTTGTCGCCTCAGTGTATATCGGGGCGAGTGTTATTTATGAGGTCACGGAGAATTTCAAAGCATGTGATGTCATTTGTAGAGACCTGCAAAATTCGCGTTATATTTCGGTGACAGGATAAACTTCACCGCCTTATACATAAATGAGCACAGTCAATGGTTTTATTGGCCCCAAACCTTTAAATGGAGTTGACTTCGTTAAAGAAGAGTCGCCACTCCGCCACTTAAGTTACGTTATTGGCTCAAGATTCCCGCGAGGCGTGTCAGGTATACTGCCGGCCAATGGCATAAGTCGGTCAAATGCACAGTAACTTGGAGTTCAGGCTGCCACTAAATAATAACGTGAATTTTACAGGTCTCTAGCCATTTGTCTTAACTAATCAAACTCCAAAATTACCAGGAATTGCATTGTTTACCAGTGAATCCTATTAACATGGATTGAAAATTTTCATTGGCTACTCACTGCGGCAGCAGCCAATGAACATATACCTCGAGAATACGTAGGGTAGTGGAGTGCTTCCTACAGGTAGTTCAATTTGCGACATTTCCCTTTTCCTTGTGTTAATTTAAATGGGCACAATCCCTTGCTCTCGAGTAGTTATCTTCCAAATTCACATGGCGATGATGAAATTTGTGCATTTAGTGGTAGTCAAAACTGTCATTATAACCTGAATTTTCGCATTAGGTATAAGATATTACGTAGCCAGGCCGCAAGAAAATTTTTTATGCATTAGCAAACCGAGGTCTCATGATTATTTCGGCGGTTACTTGGTCACTGTGAACCTCCCAAGTCTTCGCTCATTATATTAGGTTCCTTACAACCTCATGTGGCATTTAAGGAAATAAAGATTAAGGTTAATAGTATATTTTCCTAAAAAATACGTGTTTCGTATCAAACCCTTAAAAAACTAGATATGCTGTGCTTATTTTATAGAAAGGAAATTGTGCTGCTGAAACTTTCAGTGAGACACAGAGCAACCAAAACTACGTGATCGACAAAACAATAGTTGTCCTTGAGCAGAAATTTAGGGAATTCCTTAGAAATATGACGAACTTTGTTTATAACTGAATGTAAGGTATAAACTTGTAGAAATTTATATAAAACTCAGCAATTTCAATAGTTGAAGATTCTCTGAAATTTCATTTTAAGAATATGTTAGGAGTGAAGTTTGGGTTAAGAGACTCTGGTAAGTAAATTGTACGGTAAGAAAGAGCAGTTCCAAAAAATATTTCTTATAATATTTCTAATTAAAAAATTATTGTGTTTGATGAAATATTGTGCAGTGATTTCTTAAGCTGTTAAATGGTAGGTTTCGCTGAGACTATTCAAACAAAACTAGTCGGAAGACAGAGTGGTACCAACAAACACGTAAATGATATTATAGGATTCGATTGCCTGTTCGTGTCCTTTGCAAAATTTCTTCCAATTGACAGTAACGCGCACGAACACGCCATCTCCCGATAATATGCTTCATTGCATCTTAAAGCGAAAGTCACGGGCAGTAAAACAAAATAATAAGAACTACTTCAGCGTAAATCAAGGGTAACGACGTGAAGAGAGCAGATTTTCTGGTCCCAATGGAAGCCTAATCGAGTACGAAAAGGGCCTGAAAAATATTTTGTTAGCCCGCTCCAGGGGCAACAAAAGAAGCAGGCCGTCGGACGCGAGCCCAGCTGTCTTCGGGGCTGGGGCACCCCCACAGAGGTCCTTCTTGTCAACTGAGGTAGACGACACGGGCTCCTGCCTTTTAACAATCCGGCGCCAATGATTCCTTTCGTCCTTCCGAAAGGCTGGTCGCGTCCAGGCGGTTACAGCTTCATTGTAGCCGGGTGTAGAGTCTCAAGGCCGAACCACACTGCAGTAAACACAGAACTCCTTGGGTTAAGTTTGCGTTATCGTAAAGTATAAGTATAGGCCGCCCAGCAGTGTTTTCACATTGCATTAAACACTAACGTAAAGCTAACCTGTCCGGTCCCTGTGTCAACTGCCACCGAGCACTCAACAATACATGATTTAAAAAAGCCGCTTAATCGCGAAATCCACTCTGCAAAAAAAAAATTTCTAGCGAACTTCTTGAATTGAAATGGAAATTTTAAACCTACACAATGTGTGAGATAATATGCAAACGTATATTCAATTCACTGTTACTTCCAACTTTTTCTGAAGCCCCGCTGAATTTCTACTTCCAGGATATTCCTCCGCTTCAGGTACACGAAGCTTAACTTTATTACTAGGCGTTACCAACACACCAATTTTCTCTCTGCTTTTTTTCTTATTAATTATAAGTGAAATGTGATTTTTAGGGCAAATATAACTTAAAGTACAATTTAACCAAAAATAAGGAAATCTTATTGTTACGCGCTCGGGGCTTTGTCCCGTGCGAGCGAGTGGAAGTGAAGGACAAGGTAGTTAGATTATTTATGGAAGCGCACGCTATCAGTTGCAACCGGAGAGGTGGCGGATTTTCTCAAAGGACTGTTTACAAAGTGTGCCTGTTATGCCTATCAGGGCGCGTGCACTCCCGACCTTGGTTATCGGGTGTCTTTGAGACATCTGGAGAATGCTCTGGATTACTGACCTTATTTCTCTCAACTAGACTCGGGGTGCGGCGAACCTTCCAGGTCAAGGCCAGCGGCTATAAAAAGTACGACGGGGCCTCCGAACCGACAGTTGTTGAATGGACGAGTTTCAGCGATAGACGACTAGCGAGTAAAGAAGCGCGCGGCGAGAGAAGTGACCAGCGGTAGGAAAATCTAAGACTGCGAACATCAGAGCAGCTAAAAGTACGACTGCAGGCTGAACTATTGGACTAGATGCGTGAGTGAAAGACATTATAGATGATGGCGACATATAGACTGAACACGTGTTAATGATGAGTATGAGTTGATTGAAAACAACCAAACAGAGACATAAAGGAGGACGTTAATTAGATGTGAAATGTATTTCGCTCACTGAGAAATAAAAATAGTAATAGTGGAAACAGATAATTTAATGCTGTAAATAATAGCTGTGTGAATAAATTAAAAATCAAATTTAGTTATTTTACTTTAATTAGGACCTCCATTCCTTACGAACTCAGATACGCCCCTCAGGCGTCCATGTAACATTATGCTCACACAAGTACAGTATAAAACGTTTGTGATACATGGCGTATTTAAGAAGCAACCAAACACGTCATGCATGGGGTGACTTTTCGAAGGTTTGATTCAAAAAGTGTGAAGAAACCGCGAACAGACTACAGGAATGTGTAGCATCCCTACTATGGTACACAAAGTTGCGAACTTCCCTACCCAATTGACTCGTTCACAGGCAACTGGAGGAACGCTACCATGGATGTATGGGAAACAACTTCACTGTTCGCAACTTTCTTACTATACTTATACCCTGATATGGCAAATTCGCGAGCAATTTCTTCGAGATACTGCAATTCACGCCAGCAAAATTGCGTCGCCGTTCAGCAATACGTCGAAGTGCCGTTCGCAAATCAGAACCTGGTGAACCTACTCTCCGGCAGGCAGCCCATCTAATAAAGAACATTTCGTAGCGTGAAGTAACCAATCATATACTATGCCCGTTCCCCAGAACTTCGTACAGCCAATAAGAGACTGGGTTCACTCACATCAAAGTCACCGCCACACCATATCGTGTCTGTGTACTTATTTACCCTGTGCCAGTGTCGTATACATGTCTCTCACCGAAGAACATTCATGATCAGCACTGTACACAACGAGGTTCAGTGATCACCGGAGCCACTTTCTCACCTGTGGTTGTCGTGATTTGTGGACGTTTATATAGTTCTAGCAAGGCGTTCTTAAGCTTAAGGCTAATATCCAGCCACACACGCCAGCAAAATGGCCTCACCTGCCAGAAATATGGCAGAAAGTCCTTCACGAATCATCTTCTGGACATTAATTTACCATACGGCAGCCCGACCAAAGTGGAATGTTCCATAACGTGCAATGGCCAATCAGACTCAAGTCCCGTTTCCACAGCTTCGCGCGGCCAATGAGCGACCGACTTCTCTAACATCAAAGGAACCGCTACGCCATTTTGTTTCTGTATACTTACCTATTCTGTGGTTCTGGTTTATACATGATTCTTACCAGTGTTTGTTAAGGAACGAACACGAAATTCGCTGGTTACTAGAATTGACCATGTAGAAGTACAGTACGGACCAAAATATTACTCTGTTGCAACACCTGAAACCCTAAATTAATATGGGTCAGAGAGGGTGTTAAGTTTCCTCGTGAGAAGTTGAACCAACTTTACCGTAAGTTAACCCTTTCAGGCTCACTTTAAATTACGGTTTCAGGTGTTGCAAAAAAAGATTTTATAATACCGTTGAATATGCTGACACTGGCGTTTTGAGAGAGAGAAGGGGGGGGGGGGGTGATTGATCATCTTTATCACCCCCCTCCCCAAATCATAGTTACACCACTGATTAACTTCAAATGTGAATCAGCCTTTACGGTTCGCTGGCAGAAGCAGACAGGGGTCCTACCTCCGCAGAGTATCTTATGTCCACGGTTAAAGACAGCGGGAAGTTGCAAATATGTTTCGTTCCAACATACTTCCCAAAACACTGTAGCTGGGAACACCTGATTTTACGGAGCAAAAGTAGCACGCAGACTGGAACTCAATATTTGACACGTACATTTGTAGTTTTCCTTTGGTTACTAGCCACGTGTCTTTATGAGACGACTAGCTTTGCACTCGTGATTTCACCCGTACGCACTATTTTTTTTAAATATTTTTTTTTACCGAAGGACTTCTTTGAGCACCACATTAGTCGTTGTCGTTTTCCCTTCAGGTTCTACGATCACCCATTTAATAGTTATGCCAATATGCAATTGCATTATTGTATTAACAGCAGACTTGACACATTTAGGCCCTACCACTTTTTATTCCTTCAACGGTTTATTTTCGAACAATCCACTTCTTAAAGCGATAGTACCCATAAAATTTAATATTTCTACACTGTAAACCAATTTCTAGTAAACTTCCTAAACCGTAATGGCAGTTTTTAACACACACACACATATATATAATGGAAATAATACCACACATGCAGCTGCAAGTATAGGAATGTTTACCGTCACTACTACACAAAGTTGGGAACTTCCCTTCCTATTTGACTGTTTCCTGAGAAAATGGCGGAACGCTATTATCGATGTATGGGAAACGACCTTCCCATTCACGGTTTCTTGCTATAGGCTATTCACGGTAAAGTGAGCACTTTTGAAAGCCCTCTCATTTGCAATAATAGCCAATAAACATATTATATTTCAGCCTTAGACGTTAACTTCCGAGTGCGGTGGAACACACACACCGTGTTTATTACTTACATGGCAATATTGATTTAAAACTGAGGTTAAAGGATTTAAATGGCTGAAATAAAAAAAAAGTAACTAGGACCTCAAAAGTGCTCACTTTACCGTGAACAGTCTATATATGTATACACCGACGTGGCAGATTTCTTGTTCACTTCATGAACATGTTGCATACTTGACGCGTCCACCCCCCCCCCCCTTCCCCCGGGGAAAATGTTTAACCCTCTTGGAAAAAGGAACGATGACCAGCAATACGTGGAGACCTGAAATATTCGCTAACTCTTTTGCAAATAAGCTTGACTACACACACCAAAACGTTTGCGTTACTTCTTCATCGGCCCCTGACTTCCTTGAACCCTCCTTAAATACGCTAAGCCAGGCTAGATCACAGCCACCCATCTGCGACAGCAAGAATCAAATGAGATACTGATATCTGCTTGAGTTAGACAAACGAACGTGAAGTCTACCTTATAGGTCATCGAATGCGCAAATTTTATTGAGTCTCTAGCAGTAAGTTAACTCTGCTCTACGCGGTGATATATAGAGGGGAAAATTTACAATGTCTTGATTTTACCACGATAGTACGTAAAAAGTTTAAATTTTATGTCTGTACTTCAGGGTAAAACAAATTACTTAAAAGTTTGCTGTGGCGTTTATTTCCTTCTTGAAATCTTAAATCAGCTGGGGAATAAAATAATGCAATATGGCAAGTAAAGCCGATCCTTACGGAGGTATCCGCGGTTGTTCCGGATAAGGGGCTTCAAGAGACGGATGTTACGTTTTGCCTGCTATATTCAGGACGCGTGTAAGCACATCACCGAAGATGCTGAGGTTTCATGATGATCCTTCCACAATATCTCTAAAGGTCATTATTTTTAACATAAACTTATTGGTTTCTTGTCGGATGCTTCCCATTTAGTTGCAGGTGTTTGCTGTTGGCATACAAACCTCATGGAATTAACCACGTTATAATAACAATTATTCCGTACATCCTGAAAAGTGACTGCACTTTAACGGGTGTCAAGTATCTGGATCAACTTGCGCAGACCCTCTGTACAATCGATTAAGAAGAATACATGGCCTATCCGAATTTAAAGTCGTCTATGGTAATTAAAACTCACGTTAAGCGAATCAATATAATTAATATGGGGGAGGGGATATTTTGCATGTTTAACGGAAGACCGGAAACATTTTGCAGCTGTGACGAAAACAGAATAGGATTAATTTTCAAGATTGTGTAATAAAATAATAAATAAACGATTTTAAATATAACGTCACGATAAAAATTTTAAGCTGCTGTACAATTATGCGTCATTGTGCTTCTTTTGTAACTCAATATATTTAGTAATTTTACAAGTATCAGCTTATCTTATAATTTTCTGTCCTTAAATAAAATCATGATGACTTCACAAAATTTCACGATTACCCCCTCCCCAAAAAAATTTATCGTAAACTTCTTACGGATACCTGGAATGGAGATTGTTGTATATATGTCGTTTCAATTGATCGATGCCAGCTGAGTCATTTTCGTGAGGTTTCGAAGAGCTTAGAACAGGATGTATCGGTCCTTCGTGGTTGTAAGACGTGGGCGTGCAGATTAACTCCATTCTGTGGATGTGCTGATGGCGGTATCACAGTCTTACTGCACTGCATTGTTCACTCAGATCTGTCTTCGAAGCTTTGCGTAGGGTTAAGATATTGCTTGCGCATCGTGACGAAGCGATTATGGTGTAGTGAAACCGGATTACAACACACGCAGTATTCCGCGAAGAGGCGAATCATCATGAAAACCTGCCATGTTTATAAATATCACTAAACTCGAACGATAAATGATGGCAAAGTAATGGCCTATTATAAAAAAAAACATAAGTTTATAAATGTCATACGTAACAGCCTTTTTGGAAAGCGAATAAATATTGTTACATACTATCGTCAATTGTAGACTTTCCACTATTATCTGAGCACTTTTGATATCAACCTTTGAACCTTTGAAAATGTCACCTGCATAACGGCTCAACTGACTTTCATGCGCCCAGTAAAGATCATGTCATAACGTTAAATTAAAATGTTGAGGTAAATATTAGTGAAAACTTAAATCATTAATTTTTATTTCTGTCTTTTTAATTCACATAAGTGTAATAAAGGGTAATCTTGTAACATAATAACATTTGTAATAATTTCACTCGTTCGCTTGACCGACCCATGAATAAAGGGATTAGGCCCATGGCAATGTTAATGTTACATACGGTGGAAGTATACACAATGTTCATACAAGTACATCTTAAGCAGGGCTTTCAAAGGTGCTTAGTTTACCTTGAACAGTCTTACTTATTCTCTACCCAATCCCGTACACTCTGAATCTGAATAATTAATTTTAATCTGTAGAATAATTTCAAAATGTTCAGTTAATGAGCTTTTATCCACTGAAGTTTTATTACCAGGCCAGTGTAATTCACTCGGAATCAGTAGAAATCGCTGCTAAATCTGTGAATGCTAGCAATTAAAATGATCAGTAGAAGCAGTTTCACCAGATATGCAGTCAAATTCACTGATTTAAAACAGTTTTAACTGTTACGATTTTAGAGTGTACGTGGTTAGGTACTTAAGACACTATTTAATTTTGATAATGGAATTCTGTGGCAAAACCATTATAGCACCCGTGCACTTTCGTTGATTAGCTACCACTTTGAAAGCAGAAACGAGAAAGTTTTATTTGAAATTTTGACTGTCTCGCTGCAGGTTCTGAGTATGAGGGTCTCAGAAACTTGTAGAAGGGTGCCTTTTGGCGGAGCTTGTGCATCAAGTTGGGGCTTTGGATTTGGTTACCTCAGGTGTATAGCTGGGAGCAACTTGGATGAGAGGGCGTGATCCCTCTTCCCTGCCGAGTGGGCGGCCGAAGCTCGGGATGGCTCATTGGTAGGGCCAATGACTTTTCGCGTAAAAATCGGAGCAATGCTATATACACACCTCAGCTGTTGTTATACCTCCATTGGCTGCTGGTGCCGTATCCGTATTTGACCAAGCCACTCAGGACTAAGTAACTCCGACCCTGAACCTTCGTGATTCTTGCGCAAACGATTAACACGTGCCAGAACATTTTTTAGCCAATCAAAGAAGCTGGACGACCCTACAGTGCTTTGGACGTATCTTGTCTCGAAAACTTTTCGCGAAATATCACTCCCCTACTCATTGGTTAAGAGCAATGCGTTAAAATGTAAAAGTATGGTGGTCGAGAGGCTGCTGTGTTTGCATCACGTATGTCTCACTGCAGGAAATAGTCTAACTCGTTCGGTCCGAGGTGGCGGCGGTGGTGTAGTGGTTAGACAACTCGCCTCCCACCTAGGCGAAACGGGCTCGATTTCCGGCGGATTTTAGCACGTGGGAATCGTGCCGGACGATGTCGCTGGTCGGCGAGTTTTCTCGGGGATCTCCCGTTTCCCCAGCCCTTGCATTCCGTCGCTGCTCCATACTCACCTCGCTTCACNCGGCGAGTTTTCTCGGGGATCTCCCGTTTCCCCAGCCCTTGCATTCCGTCGCTGCTCCATACTCACCTCGCTTCACCTTCATCGACTCTCAAGACCTTGATGTTAAGGCTGCTGCATGGTTGAGAATTTGGTATAGGGAAAATACGTTTTAATGTAATTCGTTAATTTTTTTGGCGTCCCTGTTAAAGATAAATATTTATCACCAGAGACTTTTTTGAGGAGAAATATAAGTGCTTTTTTGCTATCGAAGCCTTTTGTAACATTAACGTATAGCCTGTTTCCTAGAGGGGTGGGGGGAGGAAACTTTTAAATAAAATAAAAATTACTGAAAAACTAATTATTANGTATAGCCTGTTTCCTAGAGGGGTGGGGGGAGGAAACTTTTAAATAAAATAAAAATTACTGAAAAACTAATTATTATATTTGCCTTGATACAGAGATTGAGAGTCTCATTTCTCACACTTCGTTTTTTGTTTCAAGTTTATATCGTCAAAAAGGGCTTCAAGAAACCGAATTTAACTAACATGCTCTTCCTTATACCCAATTCTCAACCAGGCAACAGCCTAAGAGCCGCCCAAATCTCTCCATTCTCTCACTCACTCGTTCGGTCCCGAATTCGTTTACGAGCTGAAGTGTTGCAATCGTGTATAATTTTGGTATGAGCTGTACTTTAGTCACGATTGCTTATCGCAACCAGTGAACAGCATGCTGCGTGCTCTTTGTCACCAGCACTAACTATTCGTAGACGAGAGATGCGGAAACTTCAGCATGTCGTGTTATTCACAAGAAAGATGTTCGAAACACTGGGCACTGACTCCTTGCTGTAAACAGTAACGGCTACAAGCACCGATGTTAATATCAGAAAAATTATCGATATTATTATAAAAGTATCGTTTTACGAAACGATATATTTTAAGAAAAATATTGATTTTTGGTACATGAGAATTCGATATTTTATGTATTAAAGTTCTTGACAAATGTAAAATGGCTTGGAATATTACATAATGAGAACACGAGGCATTGCAAAAAGAATCGACGCCTGTTTTTAGTGCATGTAGTCAAAGTAAAGATAGTAATTTTTTTATTCAATTGTTGTATTCAAAACAAAGCTTATTAAAAGAGCATTTAANTGTAGTCAAAGTAAAGATAGTAATTTTTTTATTCAATTGTTGTATTCAAAACAAAGCTTATTAAAAGAGCATTTAATAAAATTTTATTTCCGATACCTGGATAAATATATTGGGTTCGATAAAATATCGTTGAAATATATCGACGATTTATATCGATGTATCGTTGATGCAAATTTAATTGTACGTATGGTGGAATAAAACACATTGTGCATACAAGAAGTTCATAAGCAGGGCTTTCAAAAGTGCTCAGTTTACCGTGAACATCCTATAAAAATAAAACTATTTTGCTCCTAATAACTGCAGTTGTGTGCAATGTGGCCATCAGGCAAGTATGTTGGTTATCAAGATAATGCAGCAAGCATGGCTATGCTCTTTCTGCGTATTTTGAGAAAAATATTTTTTTCAGTGAACAAAATGCATGTTTGTATAATATCAAATAAATGTGCAGTTGTACTCACAGAATATTTTATCGATTTAAAAATATCTGACATTCAAGAAAATAGATTTTGTTCATCAATCAAAATACGTATTTGCGTTGACGAAGCCTCTTCGTTATGTTCAGAAATCTGGCATGAGGACAAAATGTTTGGTGTGATGAACTCTACAAACGACTTAAAACAAACACGTATTTTGTTGATTAAGAAAATTAATGAAACCTTTTGTTACCAAACTTTTACATCTGTGCGCTGGAAACATTTCGACTCCCTTCGAGTACGTTAGGCATTCCGCCAACGCAAACTGATTTCTCTGATGTGTCTGAATATGTTTCTGAATACAGTCTCTCACTGAGTGATAACTCGCGTGTTTCCAAAAGAACGTAGATGATGATTCTGTAGCCGTAGTTTTATATTTTACTGTTACATAAGAGCGATGCATTAATCACTACAGAGTTTCATATATTAATTAACGCTGCTTATCTGCAATGTGCGTATCCTGCACTGAAAATTATTTTTTTTAAGCCCAAATAAATGGCTTTTGAAAAAAAAAATATAAAAAAACCTTTACTTGGTTGCTTATATAATAGGTAAAACTTGTTCGTATTTGTTTCCCCCTTTTGAGACAGAGTGCGTTGACAATTACCTAAAGTTCCATTCAAATCTAAGCACCATTTCATCATTAATTAAAAAATCTTTGAAATCAGAAAAAAAGTGTGGGTTTGAAATAATATTTATTGATTTAATAAATTGTTGGTTTCGCAATAATAAAATTGTGTTTTTTTTTCCGCAGCACTTGACATACAATTTCACTTTGGATAAAAATAATTTTTCAAGTCAAACCATTTTAATGTTTTTTAAATAAAACAGACCTTTTTAATGAAATGTTGAGTTATAGTATTAAAACAAAATGTTCTATAACCTTATCGACCATACATAATAAATTACTTAAAAATTTATTTGAATGTAAATTTTTATTTGGGCGATTGAAAGGTTTTTTAATGAAGGATATCGATTTGANGTAGCCAAAGTAAAGATAGTAATTTTTTTATTCAATTGTTGTATTCAAAACAAAGCTTATTAAAAGAGCATTTAAAAAAATGTTATTTCCGATACCTGGATAAATATATTGGGTTCGATAAAATATCGTTGAAATATATCGACGATTTATATCGATGTATCGTTGATGCAAATTTAATTGTACGTATGGTGGAATAAAACACATTGTGCATACAAGAAGTTCATAAGCAGGGCTTTCAAAAGTGCTCAGTTTACCGTGAACAGCATTTAAAAATAAAACTATTTTGCTCCTAATAACTGCAGTTGTGTGCAATGTGGCCATCAGGCAAGTATGTTGGTTATCAAGATAATGCAGCAAGCATGGCTATGCTCTTTCTGCGTATTTTGAGAAAAATATTTTTTTCAGTGAACAAAATGCATTTTTGTATAATATCAAATAAATGTGCAGTTGTACTCACAGAATATTTTATCGATTTAAAAATATCTGACATTCAAGAAAATAGATTTTGTTCATCAATCAAAATACGCATTTGCGTTGACGAAGCCTCTTCGTTATGTTCAGAAATCTGGCATGAGGACAAAATGTTTGGTGTTATGAACTCTACAAACGACTTAAAACAAACACGTATTTTGTTGATTAAGAAAATTAATGAAAACTTTTGTTACGAAGCTTTTCCATCTGTGCGCTGGAAACATTTCGACCCCCTTCGAGTACGTTAGGCATTCCGCCAACGCAAAACTGATTTCTCTGATGTGTCTGAATATGTTTCTGAATACAGTCTCTCACTGAGTGATAACTCACGTGTTTCCAAAAGAACGTAGATGATGATTATGTAGTTGTAGTTTTATAATTTACTGTTACATAAGAGTGATGCATTAATCACTACAGAGTTTCATATATTAATTAACGCTGCTTATCTGCAATGTGCGTATCCTGCACTGGAAATTATTTTTTTACGCCCAAATAAATGGCTTTTGAAAAAAAATATAAAAAAACCTTTACTTGGTTGCTTATATAATAGGTAAAAAGTGTTCGTATTTGTTACCCCCTTTTGAGACAGAGTGCGTTGACAATTACCTAAAGTTCCATTCAAATCTAAGCACCATTTCATCATTAATTAAAAAATCTTTGAAATCAGAAAAAAAGTGTGGGTTTGAAATAATATTTATTGATTTAATAAATTGTTGGTTTCGCAATAATAACATTGTGTTTTTTTTTTTCCGCAGCACTTGACATACAATTTCACTTTGGATAAAAATAATTTTTCAAGTCAAACAATTTTAATGTTTTTTAAATAAAACAGAAATTTTTAATGAAATGTTGAGTTATAGTATTAAAACAAAATGTTCTATAACCTTATCGACCATACATAATAAATTACTTAAAAATTTACTTAAAAATTTATTTGAATGTAAATTTTTATTTGGGCGATTGAAAGGTTTTTTAATGAAGGATATCGATTTGANTTACTTAAAAATTTATTTGAATGTAAATTTTTATTTGGGCGATTGAAAGGTTTTTTAATGAAGGATATCGATTTGATAAATATATAACAATCGTGGTTAAAGGTTTTCGCTATGTATGTTTTCCGCTTAGGTGCATTGCTAAATGACGAAATAATTCTTGAAATTGGGTGACTACCAGCATAAAATTATTTATTCTCGGTTTGGCATACTCTATGCTTTAAATAAATTATGGCCACCGGTTTGAAAAAAAAANAGCATAAAATTATTTATTCTCGGTTTGGCATACTCTATGCTTTAAATAAATTATGGCCACCGGTTTGAAAAAAAAACAGTATAATATGCTTGTAGGGTCTCCGGTCACGACTACCCACTTGCCTCCGGAAACGCCCGCTAGTCNAAAAAAAAACAGTATAATATGCTTGTAGGGTCTCCGGTCACGACTACCCACTTGCCTCCGGAAACGCCCGCTAGTCCTGAGAGTGCATCCTTAGCCTCCCAGCATCCATGCGCCATCTGAAATACACAAGGCCACAATTTCCTGTGTTTTAGCTGGAAACCATTTTACTTCAGCGCACTCTTGTGTCCAAATTTGTAAACGAGCGATGCCTGCATTCCTAGTGGCCAACGTCGTGAACAAAGACGGCGTTCGAGCACATGCAGTGTCCTCTGGCAGTCAGCCCAGTTGACAGTCGAGAATGTGCGCGTAGAAGGAGAAGATAGGAAAGAAATATCTAGCTAGTATTTTGAAAATAATTTTTATTAAAAAGTACTTTTATAAAATTTTGTTTAAAGGAGAAGCTGTTTTGGCTCCTCGGGCTAATGCCTGGCGCCGGAAGTACTTTTCACATATACTCATGTCGTTTTAAAACCTTTCGATTAGTCAGTTGTGCACATTAAAATCTCCATATTTATAATAAATTTGAAGTTTACATTATTTTCTCCTTAAAATTGGACTTCAGTTTTTAAATTTACACAACAAGGTCTTGTAAAATTTGCTTTAATTTCCTTGCAGTGTTACAGAAACGATCTTGGTAGCTAGTTTCCAAAGAATTATCGTAGAAGTACAAAAAATCTTAACCTCTCAAGCAGATTCATGTTTAAATATGACTATAAAATTACCTGCGAAAATTTAATGATAGGTATTTTCTGCAGAATAAACTTTCTAGTATGAGAGTAACCTGCTTTTACGCGATGCAAAATGTATTTCATCCTCAGCCTCGTATGCAGACTCCCAGGCAAGAATTACAAGCAATTTCCATAAAATAAAAAAAATTTAATAACGCAGTTTGCACAGGTAATTTGCCGCATTATGTCTCCTTTTTAAAATAGCACTTGTTGGCCTCGTTGAATACTTAATAACCGCGATGTTTACATAAAAGTTACTGCGCAATTAGTTTTCTCTAGANCACTTGTTGGCCTCGTTGAATACTTAATAACCGCGATGTTTACATAAAAGTTACTGCGCAATTAGTTTTCTCTAGACATTCTGTTAATACCGTAATAAATCTGAAACTTCTAAACTCGTCCAACAATCTCACATTAAATAAACTGCTCTACATAAAAAATTTTAGAGATCTTGACAGAAATATATTTTTGAATGTTCGAACACATTTAAATGTGTGCCTATAACCTAACTCTTGTCAATCTACAATTGGTCCCACGAACCAGTGTAGAAAGACTGTAGAAGAAGCTGTTCCATGCAACTTCCATGGGTTTGCATCAAAACATATCAAACGTACTATTACGTCGTATATATGCGTTTCACAACTAATTCTTATTCGAGAATTTGTGCAAGAACTGCATATTACATAAGCGCTGTATACGCCCGGTACCGTGTAAAGATTGCTTTTTAGATATATATAATTAAAAGTAAAGAATTCCCCCCATCTTCTGCCCAAATACAACGGAAGAGAAATTTCTGCCTCACTAGTTCATACATAAGGTAAAGAAAGAGCGGGAATATATAGAAGTTTTGGACCAGTTAGTTATTTTATATTGCCTTATTGTTCCGAGAATATATTATTTCGGTTTAAATTTTAGGTTGGCAAGATTTTTTTTTGTAAAAAGTAGTGAGGNATATAATTAAAAGTAAAGAATTCCCCCAATCTTCTGCCCAAATACAACGGAAGAGAAATTTCTGCCTCACTAGTTAAGGTAAAGAAAGAGCGGGAATATATAGAAGTTTTGGACCAGTTAGTTATTTTATATTGGCTTATTGTTCCGAGAATATATTATTTCGGTTTAAATTTTAGGTTGGCAAGATTTTTTTTTGTAAAAAGTAGTGAGGNCTTATTGTTCCGAGAATATATTATTTCGGTTTAAATTTTAGGTTGGCAAGATTTTTTTTTGTAAAAAGTAGTGAGGATGGATCAGTAAATTACGTTCTTTTGGTGTGGCTAAATGAGAAAGGTTCCCGCGGTAATAGTTCTTTGTATACTAGGGAAATTTTTTTTTTTAAGTGTGCACACACTGTTTATGATGCAGCGCATTCCAGCATTACGACCCAGGTCCTCGAAGGGAGCGGTCTAATGGCGATACAGCTCTCAACGAGGTCCTGTGTGGAAATTCGCTGCGATATTCGGTTTTAAGGATTATAGCACGTTTCTCCCATCGAAATAAAACAGGCAAGTGGCAGCTGTTTATATGAGCGTGCGATAAGTCTGCAGTAGTTTAAGAATGGGACAGGAAACTCCCTGGCGGAAGAAAGTGAGTGGAGCGATTTGAGCGGCTTGAGAGCCGATGAAGGTGATTGAGGTGAGTGTGGAGCAGCGCTGGAACGAAAGGGCGGGGAAAACGGGAGATCCCCACATCGTCCGGCACGATTCCCACATGCGAAAACCCGGGAGTGACCCGGCCGGGGATTGAACCCGGTTCGCCTTGGTGGGAGGTGAGCAGGCTAACCACTCAGCCACCGCGGCCCACACTGGCGGCAGAAAGGATGTCAGAGATGAATATCGCAGCGGTAGACCAGTCACTGCAACCACTGCCGTCTATGCAGCCAGGACTGACGAATCGATTCAGGAGGATCGAAGACGGTCAGTAAGGAAACATCGATAGCGACGTAGGCATTTCACTTGGCATCGTCGCGTAATTCATGACGAGTTCCACTATCGCGAAGTGTGTGCACTTTGGGCACCAAAATGTTTAATACAGCAGCACGAAGATGTTCGTTTTACCACTCCGTTAACAAATCGGCAGCCCTTTAATGAAGAAGCGAATGCCTAAATGGAAAATGCCGAAACTGGTAATGAAACGTGGGTGTATCATTACGCACCCATGNTAATGAAGAAGCGAATGCCTAAATGGAAAATGCCGAAACTGGTAATGAAACGTGGGTGTATCATTACGCACCCATGACCAAAATGACTTCGATGGAATGGAGGCACGTGGTGTCACTACCGAAAAAGAAGGCCAAAGCATTTTCCTCGCCCGGCCATATCATAATCCCTGTGCCTTCAGGTGCGCAATGTGTGATTCAACTTGAGTGTCTGCAGCCTTCAATATATAATCGCACCTGACAAGTAGGCCTACTGTATATTCAACAATTAAGGAGTTTTGATAGTTTCTGCAATTCGCCAATTCCCGAAACATAAATTCAAGAACAACATTTGAAATACTTTATACATTATGGTGGGGTTAGATTTATTGATAAGATAATTCNTAATGAAGAAGCGAATGCCTAAATGGAAAATGCCGAAACTGGTAATGAAACGTGGGTGTATCATTACGCACCCATAACCAAAATGACTTCGATGGAATGGAGGCACGTGGTATCACTACCGAAAAAGAAGGCCAAAGCATTTTCCTCGCCCGGCCATATCATAATCCCTGTGCCTTCCGGTGCGCAATGTGTGATTCAACTTGAGTGTCTGCAGCCTTCAATATATAATCGCACCTGACAAGTAGGCCTACCGTCTATTCAACAATTAGGGAGTTTTGATAGTTTCTGCAATTCGCCAATTCCGGAAACATAAATTCAAGAACAACATTTGAAATACTTTATACATTATGGTGGGGTTAGATTTATTGATAAGATAATTCAATGCTGGTTACTATCACACCTTGGTGGGAGGCAGAAGTCTGAACACGACAACAACAACAACAGCGATTTCTTTTCTATTAATTGACCGAGTATTTCTTATTAGAGCATGTCTGTAGTTTACAAATGCCTTCAAATTTAGTCGCCAAATTTAATCCACGACTTATCTGTTATTGCGAAAAGGCGAGAATCTATTGGTAATTTACAAATGATGATGTACTAATTACGCTGACAAAAGTTCAGGATTTATGTTTGTTCTGCAGCGTAATGCAAATTTACTGAGCGTTTTAGCTGTATCTTCAGAAAATTGAAATAACCTAGAGTGGAGAGTGGAGATATTTGGACAGCACTTGACATCGTAGTCTTGAGAGCCGATGAAGGTGAAACAAGGTATGGAGCAGCGCCGGAATGCAAGGATGGGGGGAAACGGAAGATTCCCGAGAAAACTCGCCGACCAGCGGCATCGTCCGGCGTGATTCTCACATGCGAAAATCCGGGATCGACGACGCCGGGAATCGAACCCAGTTCGCGGTGACGGGAGGCGATGAGTCGACCACTACACCGCCGCTGCCCCCAAATAAGCTGGAAACCAGTAATTCAGCATGGCGTGTGAGTCTGAGGGTGTGCGACATAAATTAGCTCCGAATATGCAAATTTAAATTCACAAGTTTTTGAAAGCTAGAATAGAAAAAAAATAATACAGGGCAATCATAGATGATGGTGTTTTCTTACTTTGTGAGCAAATATTTACTTGTGATCGTGCAATAATTTGGCGTGATATTTTGCGTCGTAATAACATGCATGTTATTACGGCACGCTACACGGCATAAACAGGCCTACATCAAATTAATAAAATATTGGCTCACGATTTGAGTAAAAACATTTATCTAGGAGTGCCCGTGTTTGGATTTTATCCATACACTTCCATTAAATTGTAGAATACAGTTAACGTTTGCAGAGGTAATTTATACACCAAGCACTCATTTAACACTTTCAGCATTCGGCGAAATTACGTAGTGGAACTATAGCTCGCAACAAGCTACATGCTAAACATCTATGTGTGTCTTATGAAGAGCAGACCTTATAATTGGCCGTTGCCCATTGCTTTCGCAATGTCTCTTGTTCACTCGTCCACGGAGACCTCATCAGGTGTACCAATGGAAGGTTGCTAATGGCCCGCTACGTTCAAGGGCATGGCCATATTCACGTCCACCTGTAACAACTGCGAATCGAATAAATAGCGTTTGTCAGTTTGTCAAACTCATTAAACGTATTTTTTGGTCGAGTTGCTGTTTTCAGCCCTGGAATATTTTTTGAGAGGTAGATTATTTTATCTTTTGCTCCTTGCTTACCGGACTCGACAGTAAAATGTTTTTTTTAAAAAGGCCCTGAAATATAAAATTGTGTCCGCATGACATAAGGGCACCGTGTTGGAAATATCGACAGTTGGTAGTCCTGGCATACTTTATGTAGATTCGTTTGTTTGCGCGTTTACGTTCATCTCGACAATATACATTTTTGTTAGAATAAATAAAAGCCAATTATCTAAACCCGTACATTTTCTTTTTTTTTTTATCATATTTAATGTAATCTAAGAGAAAACAAAATTGTGGAAATGGTAAAAAAAATCGCATTTGTAGAACTTGTTTGCGCAGTTTCCCTTAAGAGGTAGGAGAAAAGTAAAACGTTGCAGTTGTGGTTCATCCGTGGGCTTTCATCGCGTGTGATAAAACCCCTTTGATACTAATATAATTTGCACGAGAAATCGTTACGACGTAAGTACTGCACGTCGGTTCAGAGCTGAGGCGCTGGGCGTGGGGTGTGTTATTGTCGCCCGTATTGTGCTACGAACGGCAACATATATATATATATATATACATGTATATATATGACCCATGTACTTATACCACAATTTTAGTGTTTTGGAACGTACAAAAGAAACTGAAACTTCTACACAAAATTTAAAAAAAAAGGCTACTGAAAGATTGTGTCTTAATTAATTTTAAGGTATGCTTAGCAAAATTTAATTTNGAAACTGAAACTTCTACACAAAATTTAAAAAAAAAGGCTACTGAAAGATTGTGTCTTAATTAATTTTAAGGTATGCTTAGCAAAATTTAATTTTAAAAATAATTTCATGGACTGATACAAAAAAAAATGCAAATATTTCCTTATTTTCAGCAATTTTTTTAAAATTACAAAATCAATCCATAGAGTTATTTTAAACATTTCTTGNGCAAATATTTCCTTATTTTCAGCAATTTTTTTAAAATTACAAAATCAATCCATAGAGTTATTTTAAACATTTCTTGAAGAAACTCATAGCATCTTATTTCAATGTGAATGATCTAATTTCGGTAGGTGAGTTAGTTCTCATTATTTGTACATCCCAAACCACTAAAATTGTAAATTTACCATGCAATTGTGCAAAAAGAAAATGCAGTCTAAAAATGTTTATATTATGAAAAGGTACACGTAAGTAGTGTCTGTAAGATGAAGAATTTAGTAAAAATATATAATAATGACTTTCTTGGTGACCAGTACCTTTGAGACAAGAGGAGGCGTGGGTATGTATAGTCTATTAGCAGTATCTTCACACCTTTTGAATCAAACCTTTGAAAGATCACCCTATGTATGAGGTGTTTGTTTTCTTTCTAAATATTNGTATCTTCACACCTTTTGAATCAAACCTTTGAAAGATCACCCTATGTATGAGGTGTTTGTTTTCTTTCTAAATATGTAATGTATCACAGGCGTTTTATACTTCTGTAAATATTCAAGTATTATTATATGTTGGTTGCCTGCATCACGCCCCTTGCCCCGTTCTGCTTGAGCGAGCGCAGGAGTGTGTGGAGGTCAGGCGAGCAATAATCCGAGGAGCGCTTGGAGATTTACAAAGGCAAGCCACGCGTGCAGCCGCAATAAGCATCTCGCGATGCGTGCGTTCCTTACCTTCAGCGGATTGAATTTCTGGGGTTATCTTTGAAAGAATGTTCTGGTCATCGCCCTTGCCTCTTTCAGTGAAAATCGGGGTGCGGGGAATTTTCTATGTGGGGTCAGCGAGACTATTTAAGCCAAAGCGGGCTTTCGAGACGACAGTGTTGAGTTTGGAGGGTTTTGCGACCTTAGGAGCCAGGTGTGCGAAGACAGCGAGGCGACAAGGCAGCAGAGAGTCGAATGGCGGCGAGAGTGACCGGCGGAAGTAAAGTCTGCGGACTGCGAGCATCGGTACAGTGAAGAGTGAGACTGGCGGGTGGGACTATTGAAATGGATGCGTGAGTAAAAGACATTTGGAACGATGGCAATATACAGATTGAATATGTGTAAATAATGACAGTGAAATAAGTGACTGTTATAATAATGACATTAATAAGAACTTTAATTATATTTGAGATAGATATTACATATTGCGCTCACTGACAATAACATGAGTAATAGTGGAATAGCTTGTTTAATGGTGTAAATAATAGTTGGGTGAATAAATTAAGAATCTAATTCAGTTATTTTATTTGACTAACACCTCCATCACTAATGGACTCGGATACGCCCCTCGGGCGTTTTGTAACAGTATTACATTTTTTCGTTAAGCTGGACTTTTACTTAAAATGTACCTAATATAAATGAAAATTAGGTGAAAATAGTTGTGTTGGTAATGCCTAGTTTGAAATAGTTCTCATGCAAAATATAACTAAATTGAGTGTGCCTTGTCCCTTCTGTGTAACTTTCTAAACTTAATTATGCTTTGTTCGCACGAGGAGGAAGAATATCCCTGAAAGTAGAACCTAAGGCCTGGTTGAGAATTTAGTATAGGAAATACATGCAAATGAAATTAGTTTTTTTTTTCTTTTGGCGTTTCTGTTAAAGATAGATATATACCACCGTTAACTTTTTTGAGCAGAAAAATACGTGCTTCTTTGCTCTCGAAGCCTGGAAAGATCAGAAAAATTGATAGTTAAAANTAACTTTTTTGAGCAGAAAAATACGTGCTTCTTTGCTCTCGAAGCCTGGAAAGATCAGAAAAATTGATAGTTAAAAATAAATACTGAAAAACAAATTGGTACATTTGTCTCGATACAGAGATTGAGAGTATCATTTCTCACACTTAGGTTTTTGTTTCAAATTCATGTCTTTAAAATTGACCTTTAAAAAAACCGAATGTCATTAACATGTATTTCCCTATACCAAATGCTCAATCAATGAACAGCCTTGAAAGCAGGGCTTCAGAGAAGTTGTAAGTAACCATGACCGGAGTGTAAGAGATGCGTGTCCACATGAAGGAGCCCCGCGAAGCCGTATAAGCCGACACCTCGCTGCAGCGAGGAACAGGGCCCACAAAGGCGCCACAGGGGGGCGAGTGGAGGGGGACGGCGTGTGGGATTGATGGCTAAACTATTAACTTCCCCGGGGCTGTTGTGCCCGCGCCAGTGTAGGGGGGTTGAGCATTGTCCCGCCCGCACGTCCCCTCTCGTACAGGAGGACGCCGAGACCCCCCCGTTGAGGGTCAGCGCCACCGTCCAATTTGATGCTCAATTTCTGCAAACGATCGAGTCACGGGGGTGAGCTGATCGCATGCTATTTGGGCCGCGCTCGCACTGCTAAGTGATACGAGCGAAGAGATTTGACCTGCTCTTAACAGCGAGGTCTTGAGAGTCGACGAGTGTGACTGAGCTGAGCATGGAGCAGCGCCGGAATGACGGGGCGGGGGAAACGGGAGATCCCCGAGAAAACCCGCCGACCAGCGGCATCGGCCGGCACGATTCCCNGCACGAGTCCCACGTGCGAAAATTCGAGAGAGACCCTGCCAGGAATCGAACCCGGCCCACCTGCGTGGGCGGTGAGTAGTCTAGCCACTACGACACGGCGGCCCCTGCTTGCGCTGCTGCCAGGGTGGTCGGACTGAAGGATTCTGCCAGCTCAGACTCCATCCAAATTATCTTCAAGTATATATACTGCATTTCATATAAATACACTACTTTTTGACAGAGAATATGACCAACCTACACAGCACGTAAACAATAAATCCTCTCGTCTGCAAAGCATTGTATCAGCTAATGAGTTGTTGCGGGATGTACAGTACCTGTCAAAAGTTTAAAACCATTAGATTTGTTAAAAAAATTTCCTGTTTGAAAACGTTTTGGTGCAATCTATGTTATACTATTTTCAAACATTGCTACTGTCAGAACACATATTATCATGATTAAATTATTGAAATCGGTAAAATTGTCNTTATACTATTTTCAAACATTGCTACTGTCAGAACACATATTATCATGATTAAATTATTGAAATCGGTAAAATTGTCAAATAATTTAAAATTATAATTTTTGAATCGATTACATAAATCTGGAATTGTCGTGCACTTTTTGTGTAATACGTTTTCTTGGTACAATTATTTTACAGTTATTTGAACGTAATATTATTTTCGAATTGCATTTATGAATACACTTAAAAGAGAAAAACAAATGAACCCCATAATATATTAGCAAACAGGTATTTTATTTTTGTTGATTGAATTCATATTGTAAGAAAAATTAGCTATAAATTCGCCAAAATTGAAAAATATATGAGTTACTTAAGNGTTACTTGAGTTAAGCTAGTGAGATAAGGTTTCCAAGGTGTGTGTTGTGAGGGGGAGGGAAGTGTATTACCGAACATAAAGTGGCAAATTGTTGGAATGAGTGAGTGCAACAAAACACAGCCAGAAACTGCAGTCCAATTGGGAATTTCTACGTCATGTGTATCAAACACAATTAATTTTTTTTTTAAGTCAGGTACATAATACACATGAGAAAACAGTATGTTAAAAGCACCAACAAATGTTCGAATGCTACCTAATTTTCAGTAAAGTTTTTTTATAGTTATAAAATGACTTTACAGTGTTTTCTTAATTCTCTTATTGATTTCTATCCTATATGGTGTAAAATTTTCCATTTACATCTTGCGTGGTTCAAAACTTTTGATGTGTTCTGTACGTTGTTATTTTGGCGATTTGTATTATGACTATGAATGAAAACAGTACTCAACTAAAAGTTGCAATTAAAAACTTAAATTGCCTGTATTTTCAATTTTTATGTTTTAAATTACGTTTTTAAAGTAATGTACAATTTTTTGGCTTTTAGAAAATTGTTCTTAAAAACTTGTTTAGCAACCATGACGAAGCACGTTGGCACTTACGATCGGGGAAACGTTTCCAGCTCGGTGAACACCATTGTGCATACGATATCTTTCGTCACGTTTATGCAAGTACCTTACTGGTGTTGTCGGAATATTTTATCGGTAGTTTAATTATCTTTGTAATTGCTTTCATTAAGCTCAGTCGGTTGTAGGGGGTGCCTTTTGAGTGGTTTTTGTGGCGTGAAGTGTAATATTATCGGCACGTGTATGGCATGGTTCGCCATTTTCTGTACCGTCGTGTAGCACTACAAGTTATTTAGACTCTGAAGTTTAAGTGAGCTAGTTTCGGGAAACCCGCGAGGTGTCGTATATTTACTGAATGATTCTGCAAATAAATTAATTCGTATCAGCGGCAGACAAACGTGTCCAAGGACTGCCGCCTATTCAGGAGTTGTGAATAGAAATTACAAACAGCAAGCCAATGTTCGTTGTTAATAACATATTTCTAAACCGTTATTAGAATTTTTTAAATGCACGTTGCCTAAAAAAACCACTTGTGCAACTCTTTGTTTTGTAGTGTAAAAATAACATGTTTATTATACGGAAAATCGAAAGAGTTTAGGGTTAATTTCGTCAAAAATATCTACGTACAATGTTTGTATATTAATCGCGCATCGGTACAGACAACAACATATTTATAGCGTTTTGTTCCTTCGGTGATGTTAAAACTTTCCAGATTTTAATAATTTGAATGTTCCTTCAGAACGAGCGAAATTCCCCACTGTTCCATCAGAACAATAGGTTACTCAAAATGATACCGTCTCGTAAAAAGAGCTGCAAACTGATACCGTATCATGAAAGATGTTAAACTGAAGCCCTCCCTTTTCTTGCAATAAAATAAGCAGTTTAACATCACTATAACTTGTCTATAATAAATGATCATACAACGATCATAGCATTTATTTCAAGGATACATTGTGGAAACACTACTTCCCTAGAATTGTCGAAATTTTTTGTACTCATGTGAAATGGAGTATTCATATCCATACTTGGCACCGCCTGTGACGTCACCGTGCATATATGTACTAGCGCTGTCCGAATTTTCATTAGGCTATATAGTACACGAGTTCAAGAAGTTGCTTACTTGCTGGTCGCATTTGTATAGGTATTTATGGCAGCCGCCATATTTATTTTATTTGTCATCGTGGCTTTTTAAACGTTAAAAAGAACAGCAATTTTGGAAAGCTGATTAAAGTTATACAAAATGTATTTTAGTTGTAGGTAGGCAATATTTTTTAGTTCATTGATTTGCCTTGGTTTTATTTTACCATATTGCGTACGTAAATAAGGTTGGTATCACTGTTTCCAGTTACTTCATTTTCTGGAGATGCACTCTAAAAACAATTTCTGGTAAACTTCCTAAACTGAATTGGAAGTTTTTAACCCATAAATAGTATTGATATAATACCACACATCTGGCTACAAATTTGAAATATTTAGCGTCGCTACTATACGAAGTTGAGATGTTTCCTGGGCATTTATTTGACTGTTTCGTTAGCAAATGTAGAAACGCTAGGAGAAATGTATGGGAAATAACTTTACCATTCGTGCTTTCTCACTCGATGTATACACTCATATAGTAAATTTGCGAAATATTTCTTATAGTGTGTTTCAATTGTCAGTACAAGTGCATGCTGGGGTAAATAAGCATAAGTAAATAATGAAAAAGTATTAACTGACGATTCGACTACGACCTCTGTACTGCCGTCAACCGAGACACATTAGGCACAGAGTACTTAAGACTACAAAAATAAATAGTGGCCTGAAATGGTACCAGTGAATTAAACTTTGAGTATTAACACTGTGTCTTTTCTCTTTCAATTAAGCATTCAGTCCATCATTGTGTATCTTTCTTGTGACAACATTGAGTATAATTATGCGAGTTCACCATTGTAACATACAGGGGATAGACAAAATAATATGAACACCTGACATATACACAATGTTTATTTATTAGTAAGGTGTTGGGCCACCATTTGCTTTTAGAACAGCTGCAAATCTTCGCGGAATAGATTCGTAGAGTGTCTGAATAGTTTCCAACGGAATGTTTTCCCATTTTTGTACCAAAACATCCGCCAATTGCTTCAATGATGTTGGAGATGGAAATCTGCTCCTCACTCTCTGCTNCATTTTTGTACCAAAACATCCGCCAATTGCTTCAATGATGTTGGAGATGGAAATCTGCTCCTCACTCTCTGCTCTTAAACTCCCCATAACGGTTCGATTATGTTGAGGTCTGGCCAGGGAAGATGTTTGATGATTTTCTGATGCTCCTCAAACCAAGACTGAACCTTTTTGGCTGTGTGTATGGGCGCATTATCATCTTGGAATATGGCAGTGTTTGGCAGAAATATGCTAGTCATAGTAAGAAATTCATCATTGAGAATGTCGAGATATTCATTCTCAGTAATCCGGCCAATGATGTGAATGAGAGGACCAGCTGAATACCACGATATAGCCGCCCAAATCATAACGGAACCTCCCCCATACTTGACTGTAGGAAGCAGGCAGTCCGGATCGTAGGCTTCTTTTGGGGTTCTCCATACATAAACCCGGCCGTTTGTAGGAAACAATGTAAACCATAATTCATCGCACCATACCACATTATTGCAATCAACAAGTGTCCAGGTTTTATGATCGTGGCACCACTTCTTTCGCAGCTTAGCGTTGGCTTCCGTTATAAAGGATTTCGCAATTGCAGCCCTCCCATGAATGTTAGCTTTGTGGAGCTCCCACCGTACTGTTTTTTTTGTCGAAACAGTATTACTCAAGTGAGTATTGAGTTCTGCTGTTACTTTTGCCGCGGCAGTTTTATGTTGTCTGGCCACAATTCTTTTAAATGTTCGTCGGTCTCTGTCAGTTAACTTTGGGTTTCGCCCACTATTTCTCTTCGCCGATGAGGTTTTACCATGTTTTGTGTATGCTGTCATTACCGTGGATACTGTTGCTCGTGAAACGTTAAACAATTCAGCTGTTTTTGTCACAGCAGGGGCTGCTAACCGAGCACCAACGATTTGCCCTCTTTCGAAGTCTCAGAGATCACACATTTCGCCGATCGCTTGTTTTAACCGTCGCAGAACAAAGCTTATAATACACTGAAATATAACCTACAAGACTTGGCACGTAAACTGTGCAATACATACGCGTCGCATTATTTACACGGAAGCAGTGTTGCCAACATGCAACAAAATGCACTAAATTGCATAGTGTTCATATTATTTTGTCCATCCCCTGTACGTGACTTTTCCAGTTTCTAGTAATGTGCGAGTTTTTTCCAACTCCAGCTGTACATGCCAGCAAAATGGCGCCACTGGACAGAAACACATCGGAACGCCGTTTGCCAATCAGCGCTTGATAACTACTACTGACCAGCCGGCAGCCCAGCCAATAGGGGACCTTCCACGGTATGCAGCAGCCAATCAGACAAGGCCCGTTCCCAAAACCTAGCGGGGCCAATTAGAGAACGGTACGCCGACATCAAAGCAATCCCACGCCATTTCGTCTCTGAGTGCTTATTCACTCTGTATTTTCCTTGAGGATTGCCTGATTTGTGGAGCTTTCTGCATCTGTCGTTTATTATTGGTCAGTGCTGATATTACCGAAAACGTAGCACGTTGTTCGCTCGTTGCTATAAGCTATAGAAACACGCGCGATGCAAGTAACACCACTCACCAAAATGTCAGGGCGTACATGACTGCAATATCTGAGCTCACAAATTAACTGTGCATTTTCATAGACATTTCCGTGGATACACGAGGATTTTTAACGGTGTACCCACAATGTGTAAGGCTGGAATCCAACCCACGACTTCACGAATGCGAGTCACGCGTCCTTCCGCGTGAACAGACACGCTCTGTTAAACTGGGTGGTGAAAGATCGCCTTCTCTTCCAGAACACAAAGACCTGAGCCAAATGTGCCGCAGCCGGACGGACAAGCACTGGAGCAAACAAACAGACGGGCTTAATGGTCACACACAAATCGGCAGGCAACTCTGAAACCTCCTTCTCATCAGGAGATGGACTTTCATTAAATCTTTTAGGCATACGGGGTTGTCCATTTCCAAAGGCGCTTTATCCAAGCACCCTAAAACGGATAAAAATGACAAAAATAAAACTTCATTAAAGAAAATCAATAGTAGTACGTTGTGTATTAAACATGACCAGGTTGGACAAGGGGCATTTCAGAACCCAACAATTCAACCTTATTAAAAAGGTTTCAGGACAAGGGGCCTCCTGTTCCTGTACAAGTTATGTTTTGGAAAACTACCTTTTTTTTCGCTATTGTGGACAAGGGCCGTTTTGTAACAAGTGTCGTATTTCAAAACACGGTTTTCAAAACACGGTTATCAAAGATTTGATGTTATTTAGGAAAGGCAAAACTTACACGCACAGTGAACTTGAGGCCATTTCGGTGGCACCCTTAACTCAAATTTGAATTTTCGTGAAAAAAGCACCCTTAGGAAATGGACTCTTCATGTATAGTTTAAGGCGCAACAACGAACCATTTTTTTTTGTTTGGAACTATACCCAGGGCCAGTGACTTTTCGCGTAAAAATCGGAGCACACAGTAGACTTCAATACTATATACATACCTCAGCTGTTGTTATACATCCATTGGCTGCTAGTGCCGTGTCCGTCTTTGACCAAGCCACCTCAGGAGTAAGTAACTCCGATACTGAACCTTCGTGATTCGTGCGCAAACGGTTAACACTGGCCAGTTTTTTTTTTTTTTTTTTTNGCTTTGGACTGTATCTTGTCACGAAATATTTTCGCGAAAAATCACTGCCCCTAACTACACCTATTTCAGATTAACGCCGTGTCGTATCTCGGGACCAACAAACACTTGTTAGTGTCTGATGTTATTGACAGCAACTGTTTGAGACTGATTAATATAGACTCTGAACAACGAATGATGTTTCCCAACCACCTGAGGTATTTCCCTTATTGGCTACCGTTTTATATTTTCTGTTGTGAATAGCGCACACTCTAAAAACCAACACTTCCTTTTCTGCGACTCATGATTCAACGCCGCGAAGAAATATGAACCACTAAAACTACGTGTGCCACGAAGAAAATTTTGTTTGGGTTACATACATAATAATAAAAAAGATAACTTTGTAAGTGTCGTTACAGTTGTTCGGCGGCATTTCCTGTGGTGAAGTTATTTACTGTAGCCTAGGTTAAATCTTTACGTCGATAATCTAAGGAATTCGTTTCGTGTTCAATTAGGAAGATTCGTTACGTACTAAAAACCAAACAAGAGAATATCAAAGAAATGTTTCCATTTGCTATACTGAAAGATACTATTTTCAGTAAATAATTTGTGTATAATGAAAAAAATTAATAACAACAGACATAAGTTTCTGTAACAGTCCCTTTGAATAAAATCAAGATTTGTTACTGTAAACAAATCAGACTCGAAGAAATGATTTTCTTTACTATACTAAAAGTTTTGTACGTATTTTTTTACAGTGTATATCAATAAATCTACTTCCCGAACAACATCCAATTAAATAGATTAGATATGTGTTACCCTGTTGTCCATTGGTCTTTCTAAAAACATTTCCATAAAAAAATAATTGCATGGGACAAAANTTAGATATGTGTTACCCTGTTGTCCATTGGTCTTTCTAAAAACATTTCCATAAAAAAATAATTGCATGGGACAAACAATATTTTGTTCCTGTCAACTAAACTATATGTTTAAATAGAGCCAAATAAATATTTTGTTCAGGGAACCAAATAATATAGTTATAATAGTCGTGTTATGGTAAACATCCACAGTGTTGTTTCACACAAACACAGCATTTTGGTAATTTTAAGCAATTAATTTGTTGCAATTAAAGAAATGCTTGAGTAGCAACATTTTTTCATAAGCTCATTTGTAAAAAAAATCACAATTTTCGTTATTTAGCGTGAAGTTGAATAATAATGAGCAGTTAATTAAATATTTAAAAAACTCGACCATGCTGCCGGTATAAGATCCCGAAGTCCTTCCTTACTTGTCTGACATTTTACTCACTAATCTATCATTGCCACGTTGAAAGTCCGTTGGTATATTTGTTACTACACCATAAAAATATTTTTGTATTTGTATAAGGGAATGTGTCAAAATAATACTGAATTTTAATAAGCTAATGGTGTAGGATTTAAGTTTATTATAAACATTCAGCTACACAAACAATTTTGAAAAATTAAATTTATAAAATCTAATAAATATACAATATTTAATTTATAGAGTTACAAGAAAATCGTTGGCAACTAGTTTCCTACGAATCGTTTGCAACAAGTACAGAAATATTTACTTTGCTGTAGTAAATACCTGCATGTAAATATACTCCAATTTATATAAATTATTCTTGCTTTCATTAAAAAATTATATAGTCGAGATGGTGTATACCAACATTACGATTTTCCAACCGTACAGNAATTATTCTTGCTTTCATTAAAAAATTATATAGTCGAGATGGTGTATACCAACATTACGATTTTCCAACCGTACAGAACAGCAATACTGATATCCTAATCCTCACATAAATTTCATATGAACGCTCGAACTGTATTGGCGAGCAATGACTCGCACTCTCGATCATAGCGCAGGAAACCAGATAAAAACCTGTAATTTAACCACTTGATTTTGTTGTTATAGTCTATTCTCTGTTTCTTCACATTTTTTGCATCAAACCTTTGAAAAATCACACCATGGATGACGTGTTTAGTTATTTCTCAAATACGACATGTAACAACCGTTTTATACCTCTGTTAAGATAAAACTATCTTAATTTTCGTTAAATTTAAGTTTCAGCTATATTTTTTTTATAAATTATAATTTATAATTCATAATAAATACGGATATAAACAGTGAGAAAACATGTGTTTTGGTAGCGCGTAGANTATAAATTATAATTTATAATTCATAATAAATACGGATATAAACAGTGAGAAAACATGTGTTTTGGTAGCGCGTAGTAAGAAATAGTTCTCACGCAAAATAGTATTACAACTGAGTGCGTACGAATTCGGTGCGTTGTCTTTGGTGTAATTTTCTATGCTTAGTTTGCATGAGGCGGANTATTACAACTGAGTGCGTACGAATTCGGTGCGTTGTCTTTGGTGTAATTTTCTATGCTTAGTTTGCATGAGGCGGAGGAATACCCTGGAAGTATAACTTTAGCAGGGCTTCAGAAAAGTTAGAAGTAACCGTGAATGGATTATACAACATTGTGAGGCATTAAAAACGTCAGATTGTTTCAGCTAACAAAATATTTTCGAAATTTTAAGCAAGCTGGTGATTTCGGTCTACCATGATCCATATGAAACTTAGGACAACCATTCAATTGGTTGATCACGTAATCGGGATATATACATGCTGGTGGTGTCAAAATAACTAAATAGATGTCCGGCACAGCGCATTATTTTTAAATACGTTATATGATTCAAGGGAACGTAAATGGAAATGTTTGGAGTAAGTGCATTTTGATTGTGTTCACGGAACATTGTTCAACGTAAACAAATGCTCTCGAAGTACATTTATTGGGTACCAGCATATAAATATCTTTTCTAATTGTAGTTACGTATATAAATTCCACGAGAATTTCTCTTTCAGCAAATCAGACGCTCAGACGTTCAAAGGAGAAATCAGCCGACACACACACGTATGTACCAGTCACAAAGTAGCAAACTAGGTTAAAAAGCTAACTTTATATAACATATTACACCAAAATCGAATAACGATATATTAAAATAAAACATACTAGAGGGGGAAGATTTCAAAATCTCAGTAGTTTGTCCTGGAAACGGTGTGAACTACTAGGAGCTTCACCTCGATAAATTTATTTGATTCACGCAAGTGACTGCCCGCGCATCAAATAGCACACGTTCGCGCAGGCGGCCAGCGATGACGTCAGCATTTAGCCACGCCGTCCAAGCAAATTAAAAATTTCGTGATAATTTACTGTGCATGTGCAACACACCCACATTTACTACGTGGCTAAGCGAACCCATCGGCACTTACATAATCAACCGAGAAAAAATAGTGCAGCTATTTTACCTAGGTAGCATAAACTACTGCATTCATTAACTTGCGTAACCACGACCTGTAACGCCCAGTCAAGATATTTGACACTCTTAAAAATAAAAAAATTAATGAATAAAACGCAATAGTNACCACGACCTGTAACGCCCAGTCAAGATATTTGACACTCTTAAAAATAAAAAAATTAATGAATAAAACGCAATAGTACTATTTTTTGAAAACAATTATCAGTTCTGCATGTTTTAAAAATCAAAATAAAAGCCTGCAGGGCATTCGTTTCCTAATTCTTGTTTATTAACACTCTTTACGCACAAATACTTTTTTGTCGATGAAACAACGTAGAATTTAACGCTCCAAAAAATGTGAGTACACGATAGACTTCAATACTATAAGCACCCAACAGCAGTTTTTCTATTGTTATTGGTTGCTGTCTGCTTGAGAAGGCGTTTTNTAGACTTCAATACTATAAGCACCCAACAGCAGTTTTTCTATTGTTATTGGTTGCTGTCTGCTTGAGAAGGCGTTTTCATATTTGACCGGGCCACTCAGAATTCGGCAACATCGGTACGGCTCCTACGTGATTCGTGTGCAGACAGTTGACACGTGTCATAAAAATTCAGCCAATCAAGGCAGGTAAACGACCCTATAATGTTTTCAAATATAACTTGTCTTGAAATCTTTTCGCAAAATTTCACTGCCCCCAATAATAATATTATACAAAACATTTTAAAACGTCTAATTTTTAACAGTCTTTAACTTATATGATTATTCGATGTATGTGACAGTGCTGAGGAGAGTAAGGCCTGAAGAAAATATGGCAGGATGAACATATCAAAGAATTAGTTAATTACTGTTTGTTGAGGAATTCCGAAGAAGGGAATGCAGGAGGAAAAGAGGAAGAAAAATGAGAAACAGAATGCCAATAGATATTATGGGGAGAGGTGAGTTTCAAGTAAATGGGAGAGAATTTTCAAAAGTAAGCGACATGGGACATGTCCAGTCAAAGAATACACATTTTACATTGTATTTAATGTTTTTTAGCGTGAAACTACACACTAAATAATATCCTTTTACTACCTGAAGACCCAAACAATCTGGTGATATATATTTCCAGTCGGCCTCCGGTTGAATTAAATCCATTTCAAGTGCCCGCTAATTGAACTGGAGGGATGTGGGTTGACACCTTACCTTCCCAATAATTCTATCTGAAGTTTTAAGTTTAAACACGTAAGACTCCCTCCCGTTTATTGTTCTTCCAGAATTTTAAAACCATTTAAGAAGGGGAGATTGGTAATAAATGACTATTAAAATGCAACTGAGCACAGATCACTCATCTTCTACTATACTTAAATTAATATCTTCTAAGAAGTATAACGCGATTTAAAATGTTATTGGCAGTCAAGAAGGCCTTTGACAGTCTTTTTTTAACATCAACGTGGTCAGCAGTTCGTCAATTATTTTTCCGCATCAACGACTACCATTTGTTGTCATAGTTAGTTGCACTAACCGCTGCATCATTTATATATGATGCTGTGTAAACACACGTATACTGGCCACCAATTTTATAAATACTACACGTCTATGGGTACTTCGCAAATGCAGAGTAAGAAATGGCACTTTAAGTTTAGGATTCAAGAAGTCAAATAATAATATCAGAGAGGGCACTACTGTTTCGTCATGGACTGACGCAAATATACGACCGACTCTATTCAGTAATTTTAAATCCCATTTTAACTATTTAAAATCATAATTAGTTGTGGGAGGCTCCTGCGACTTTAGTGCATTCCCCGTTAAACAGCCACATACAGCGAATCTGCAGACATATCACTCTTACACATTCCAGCCCTTAATGAAGGGCGGTAGTTAAACAACCCGTCAATGAATATCGTTTAATGGGATACCACAGACATAAAGGCCAATGTTTTTGAAAAGTAAAATTGGCCCGAATTTAATTAAATGGGTGTAATTCAAAGTGTGCAATAATCAGAAAGTTTCCGCTGATATACAGTTGATCTACAGTTGAGCACTAACGTGAAGGTATTTCGAAGATTACAGGCCGAGAGTAGGTACGCATACAACGTGTTNTGAAGGTATTTCGAAGATTACAGGCCGAGAGTAGGTACGCATACAACGTGTTTGACACAGAATACTTAAGAATTTAGGCTGTTGGCGGTTAATTTAGCACTTTTTAAAACAACATTTGAAAAATTTTGGTGGCCTTACCTGCGTATATTTTAATTGTCACACTGACTATAAGTTGATAACGAGGGAGGGAAAATAGTCGCATGTCTTAAACGTAGAATTAAAAGTGTTAGATATACGTTTGTGAATAATGAAATTATTTATTTTTATTTTTTGTATTTTAATGCATATAATTCTTAAACGTAACAAATTTGTATAATATTCACTTTTATAATAATTACGCAGTTTCACTTGACCGACGAATTAATAAAGTGACGAGGCCCATGGCAATGTTAATTTTACACGTGGAGTAAGAATGCACAGTATGTTAACAAGTAGATCTTAAGCAGGGCTTTCAAAAGTGATCTGTTTACCAAGAAAATTCGTAAGAGACTGTGGAAAACGGATACCTTTTTGTTCCCGTGTTCAAATCTCAATATACATCTCTATCTTTAGCCGCGTAATTTTTATGTCAAGGGAATTATTAAAAAACTTGAAGAGGTATTGACTTCAAAGCACTAATAAAAATACTAAAGCAAATGTACACAAACTTTGTTTTGTACCGCACAAAAGTAAATGCAGGGAATAATTTTTTTTATGGAACACTGTTTTTATACTGTGAATGATTTTTTATGTGCAAAGTTTAATACACAGGAATAACAATTATGGTTTTATTACAGCTTTTTTACAGTTAATTATATTCATGTTTTATGTTATTGTACATAATTGTTCTTTTAAAATCTTAATTCATGTTTATTTTTGTGATAATTGTTATTTTTTTACACTTATTGTATCTTTATAGTTATTGTTTTATATTNCTTAATTCATGTTTATTTTTGTGATAATTGTTATTTTTTTACACTTATTGTATCTTTATAGTTATTGTTTTATATTTTGTTTGCTATGACTATTTTAATTGTTGTATTGTTTTATATTTCCTTCATAGGTTTGTTAAGAGCATTTGTATATGTTTTAAAATATGTTTGTATAATTGTTGACGAATTGTGATACCATTAGTACAATACATTGCACTAATTTTGTAGTCTTGTGGAACAATAAATAAATAAATTATGAGCAATCTGTNATACCATTAGTACAATACATTGCACTAATTTTGTAGTCTTGTGGAACAATAAATAAATAAATTATGAGCAATCTGTTACACAAAATAATTATTATAACCAGTTCCAGGAATAAATAATTTGTCAAGTTGCTCTTAGAATGGTGGGAATGTTCAAGCTATTATTAGGAAATATTTCAGGGAAAACTTGTACAGTTATTCCAATTAAAAATTTTGCAGGTAACTTAAATTAATACTTTTTTTATTTTTCGTGGTGGATTCTATTATTACGCTTATAAACACAATCGCTGCTATATTGTCGTCGTGGTGTAATGGATAGTGCACCGGCCTCCCAAAGTAGAGGACCGTGGTTCGTGCACTCGCACCGGGAAGTGTCGAGGATTTTAGAAATTGTGGCTTCGGTTGCTATTAGTCTGAGCATGTAGGTGGCATTAAAATAAACAATACTAACACTCCCGAACTTTTAAATAATATAATTTCTTCATACAAAATAGTTAATATTCCCTTACTTCTATGGGATTTCCCCACACTTCTGAAAGGTTTTTTTTCCGCACGATTAGGTAATAGTACTTTCCATGTTATGTAAATTTGCTCTACATTTAAGAGGTAATTTTACCTTAAATGTAAGTGCAATGTGCTTCCCTTTCATGTAAGGGAATTTTAGCTTAATTATTTTTTACAGTGACGCCAATACATGCCAGGAAAATTGCCTCACCGGCCAGTAATATGGCGGAACGTCGTTCACCAATTAGCTCCTGGACACTAACTTGCCAGGTGTCAGCCCGACCAATAGGGAGCATCCAATGACGCGCGACAACCAATCAGACCCGGGGCCCGTTCCCACCGCTTCGCGCGGCCGACGAGCGACCGAGTTCGCTCGCATCAAATGAACAGTCGGGTCATTCCGTTTCTGTGTAGCTACTTAGCCTGTTATTCCGTCATGTCGCTTTCGCAGGTCATTCCCAACTTGATGCGCAGACGCCAACCGAGAGAGGAGCGGGATATAAAACCTGGCGTCTTGTGTGCTCAAGTTCTCTTCAACGAGCTCGGTTATTTACGCCCTCTTCTTCTTTGTTATAGCAGTTGCCAGTTCGAGCAGGACGCGGTGGTGAGTCACGTAGGTTTACGTATCGCCACGGCTCCGCAGTCGTGCCTCCAGACGATTACAATTTGCATGTCGGCATCCCGGACATAATGAGGCCGGGAAGCCGCAAAGGGAAGACGCCCGTTCGGGACGGGCGCAGCGAGCGTAACTGCGCTATAAACGTAAAGGGTAACAAGAGCGCATGACCTCTTCTGGCTTTTTTTTTTTTTGTAACTCGTCTCTCTCCCGGGCTCTTAAACAAACATGTAAGTCTGAAAGCGTAATGCCGCGCGCGAGGAGCAGGTTCGTGTAAACCCGGCCTAATGCGATCGTGTAAACCCGGCCCACGGGGGCCGTTCCAGCCCGGGCCCCATGCTAACAAGCGCCGTGATGAAGTTCAAGGTGTAATGAGTGAGCTGGCGGGCCGAGTTACGACCCTTTACCTGGGGCCGATGCTTGTCGCTCACGAGTCTCTTCCCCGGACAGACTATCAGGGGAACCCAGGCGGTATGGCCCGCCTCTTTCTCTTCTTTCTCTCTCTCTCTCTCGCTCTCTCTCTCTCTCTCTCTCTAGCCCGCGCAATAAAATGAGACGAAACTATTTCCAGAACGGGAGATAAGGTCCTGGATGCAAATTGTGGAGCCTCCAGGGGTGAGCAAGGAGCTGCTACCGCTCGCTTCTGTGTTGCGGTACAGGCTTGCCCCTGTCCTATGAAGCAGTGGCGTCTCCAGGATTATGCTGCGAAGGGCTGGTGGGAGAAAGGGGGGGATTGGGGATTAGAGGTTATTATTAAAATAGTTTTCATTTACAAAATCATTAAAAAAAATTGAATATGTGAAATATTAATAGGCCGTACTTTATAATATCAACCACTCCTCCCTCTTTTCTGATACTTATGGTGTCCGTCCACCTAGCGCGAGAAACTGGGTTATAGTGTATATGTAATACACGTTTTTTAAACAAACCATTTTACGAAAATAAATAACACTTCAGACTAGGGCGGAATACAAATTTCAACAGGTCACGCATTAAAAACCTAATTTGAAACTCTTCAACATGGCCAAAAAAGTCATTTTCAAGATTGTTATTACGTGGAAAATTCTTGGCTAATCCCCGCGAACCATTATAGGGTCTTGCACTGAACTTCGCTACCAACTTCCCACTAGTAAAATTATATAGTAACCGCCATAAGTCCCAAAAGTACACGCAGCATGTCTAGAACGCGGCACGCCAGTCCAGAGGCCTGCGCGTAGATGCGATGTCCTACTTGATGGGCGTGGTAGTGTCATCCTTATCGCCTCCAACTCAAACGTGAGAAGTAGCTCCAGGTTGGCGGGGCCCTTATGTTCAAGATGTAACAAAGAATTCTAGCTAGGCCAATAGTGTCAACGTTTATATATTAGCCCTTCCCAACCAAAAAAATTAATAAATAGAAAACTTTGGAAATACTATTGCCTGGAGGGGACACGCAGTTGGTTCACAATTAATCAAATAGTTTTGTAAGCCGTGCCTTAGTTTCTTTTTACGTATGCAGCGTAACATTACACCATACGCTTAAGTAAATCGACTCGTATCCTCGCGTATACAGTGGGACACTGTCAAATTGCTCAATTCCATTTAAATGGTCATTATTAATGACGAGGGCCCTTACAGGACATTGGATGAGAGGATGAGGAGAGGATGGCCTTTAAGAACTTTTAAGTATAGTTAAAATACTGAGTGCCAGACTAGGTGTAGCAAATTACCTAGACGTTATGACACCTGTACTCCTACCCACATTCCTTAGTTCAACTTCCACCCTCTAGAGCATCATCCACATCCGGATGTCTGATATATTACTATCCACCATTTCAAACATTACACTTCAAATTAGTTGCAAGACCTATAACTACCATTTATATTTTGTGATCAACATTATCGTAAATATCTCTACAACTACATTAGTCGATATGAAGTTATAATATGGGATTTAACTGTTTTTGTTTTAAAAAAATGTCCATTGTAACATAAAAAGGTCTATAACGCTGTTATTTTTATCGTTTGCGCTTACAGGCATAAATAAAGCCAATGGTCATAACGAGCACACCGATATTCAGCCAAGAAATATTTTAATTCAGTGTTTCTTCCATAGATTTTCGAGGCTTCTACAAGCAGTTTCATCAAATTTTTTCTTTTAAGTTTTGATTCATCTTTTATTCAGTACAATATTAATCCAATTTTTTAATACTACATATCGTAAACCAAATTTTTTTTACAGGAATATGAGGCTATAGCTGGTAAGTATTCTATGGTGAAAATTTTAAAAATTATATCGTAATTTCCCACCTGCTTCGTGCCTGCAGTCAAACTAACGGCGGTGCTTGCTCAACGAATTATAGAACACAGAAAAAAGTCTGATGTTATGTTGTGACGACAGTATTAATGTTACTACAGTAGTAATTTTTAGTTATCTGTGAGCCGTCAGGAACTAATGTTGCTGTTAATGTAATATACTGCTAAGCAACTAACGTTAATGTAACATTAAGTACTTTTGTAACAACATTACCTCCAAATTGTACTGGCAACATTAAGGTGGTGTTTACGTTGCGGCAGAACAAATTTTGTGTTGAATTTATGTTAACATCTGTTGTAAAATTTTCCTTATATTTTCTTTTCTTTAAAAAACATTCCGATGTATAATAAACTAAGAACAATTATTTTGCCACAAAAATAAATAGTACCGACGAAAATATAAAAATGGCTGTTTGGGGTAGGGTTGCCACCTTTTTTTCAAGCAAATAGAGTACATTTCCTTTCTAAGGTAAAAAAAAAAAAAGTACAACATCTTAAAATAGAGTATTATTTATTTAACCTACTATTTTTTTTCCATATATATTTTTTGTTGCTTCTGGCAACATCTAACAAATATTTATTTTCAAAGAACGTTTTCACGGCGTCTTTACAATCTATGATCATATTTAAATATATAAATAATTCATTTTTCCCACAGGCTTTTGTACTTTTGCCTTCGTTTTGTTTGCTTTGTATGATCCGATTCCAGTAATCGTTTTTTAGGTGTACTTAGAGATATACAGTTATCTGCATCCATAACTGAAGAATTATCACACACAATTTATACGTACAACACTACACACCAAGCAAAAACGGAAAACAATAATTTGAACTTCGAAATTTTCCAAAACCAACAGCAACACAAGTTACACACACAAGTGGACAAGTTGACATGATAATGTTATTTGACATTGACATTTTAGGTTACGTTCAAAAGCGACAGTGCTGCTTTGCATTTAATTTTATCGACGCGATGCGTTCTGTTCCACGCAATATTCGCTTTACCTTTTTATTTTTTTTCGTAAACAATTGAATAAAACCTTCAAACGTCGAAATAGGTAAAATAAAGTATTTTCACGTACTTTATTGTCCTCATAAAGTATAAAGTACGTTTAACCGAAATAGAGTACAATACTTTATTATAAAGTACGGGTGGCAACCCTAGTTGTGGGGAGGGGGGAAATTGAACCAAGACCTTCAGTGCTTGACATTCTCCACTTTACCAAACCTGACGTCTTACCAACTGCTTAATTTTAGCATGTCTGACTATTTTTCATATTGTGGATATTCAGGCTGTGTTATAATCCGTTTCGAGTTTCGTTTTTTGTAATTTTTATTTAGCATTTTGTAAGTTTTTGCCGGACCACCACGATATTGAACTGCCTAGCATGCCACGCTACAATTATTTTGGTGTTTTCATAATTTTATAATTAAAAGTCCACGAAATCTTAAAAATTACAGTGATTATTCCCGAAATTTGTTACAGGCCCTTTTAAAATTTAATGCTAACAAAATAAAACATAGTGATGTGAAATTGTTACTTAACAAAAATTGTGTCATGAGAAAATAACTATTTCAAGAATATTTCATTAACTTGCTTTGTGTAATAAAATATTTGCGAGTACAATATATATTTGTTTATTCCAATAAACACGCCTAATGTGCATTTAAATGTTTTAAACAGTACGTTGACTTGCAGCTGTAGACTCGTGAATAAATTCAATTCCATTGGCACAGCTCGCCTCCCACCAAGGCGAACTGGGTTCAATCCCCGGTAGGTTCACTCCGGATTTTCACAAGTGGGAGTCGTGCCCGACGATGTCGCTGGTCGGCGGGCTTTCTCGCGGATCTCCCGTTTCCCCCGCCCCTTAATTCCGGCGCTGCTCCCCACTCACCACACTTCGTCCTAATCGGCTCTCAAGACCTCAATATTAAGATCCTCCCGAATCTCTTCACTCACTCAATTCCATTGGAATTAATGCCTTGTAGAAGTGGAACCACCCATAAACTAATGCAAATCACTGATGAGGTAATGAAATTAGAAGAATTTCACGTATATGCTAATCGCAGAGGGAGGAGGGGGAGTAATAGTTATTGCACGCATGAAAAGAGATTTTACTGACTTACGAATATATTCCCTATTACCATTTAACGATTTGCAAGTCATTGCAAGCCATCATTGACTGTCTAAATAATGATTCCTAATCGAAAAAAATAAAGCATAGCATTGTTAGTTCAACTAACTCGAATCAATAGCTGAACAGCATGTACAGTGCATTTTTTCTTCAAATTACAAATCGGCATATCTCGAGATTTACTCTAAAATAGGAAGCCTATTTGGCTTTAAATTTTACGCACATTAATCAAATGCAGCATGCTTCACGCCCGTTTTCACAAACTTCTACAAAATGAATTGCAAAGTTGCCCTACGCAAGTGTATTTGCTCTTTAGCGACCTGTTTAAAAATCTCTGTCTCGAAAAACAGTTTCATAAGACTAACTCAAGTTTGTTTTAATCATGTAACGTACGTATGCATTGTGTGTGATTTTTCATCTTCCTTTAATTAATTTATAAGATGCTATCAGCATCCAGCTTTATCCTAGCATTTGTATAACCATTAAAATAATGATTTCATTAAGTTCGCAGACACGAAGAACTCGGCTTCGTCAGAAAATTTTCTTTTTTATGAAGAGGGTCTGAAATTTCTGGAAGATCAGCGGTATTATTGTGCACGATGCCAAATGACTAGAGACCTGAAAAATTCGCTGATTCATTTTGGGACAAGCTAGAATTCAAAACACGTGTGTTTTTGTAACTTCAGCAATTGGACCACACGATGTTTGACACCTCCTAGAGAACGCTGGCCCAATCGTTGCCTTCCACTGTGACAGCAGTTGACATCGGAATATTTGTACATAAGAGTGTAGAGTTCAGCCTGCAGGTCGTTGAACTCGCGAATTTTTCAGGTCTCAACAAATGACCTGAAAGTAACAGGAGTGTATCTGAGTCACAAAAAAAATGCGTATTTTGTAATTACTGAGCAATGAGTATTGTTTTGAAATTATATACGCTGTCCTAATCACGACATACCGATTTTATTTTTCTACTTAAACTTAAGTTGCTATCATCTACCGTGTATTTACACTATTAACGTCCCCTCTAATTAGATATGAACAATATCTCGAAAAGGGGCTCAGCATTCGCCGAATTCGTTTCTACTTCAGCGGTACCAATAAACTTGTTTAATTTGCTACAAAAAGAGCCTAACACTAACCATTAGTTTCATCCGTGGTTGTTCGTGTAGCAAAGTGGGCGGAAATAATTTATTCGGCTTGAGGAGGCCGAATAGCTAAATTTGCTCCGGCAAAAAAAAAAATACCTCCAAAGGAAACAATATATAAACTAATCGCTTGTTATTTTACTCTGGAAAAGCTGTCGTAATTTACTGCAGGCGAGGCTCGTATTCCGTGGACGTCCAAGCCAGCGGACGTTTGGTCACCCCTGCTGCCAGATGACGGTAAGAGGACACCGCGATCCCTCCGCGCGATAAACATAATTTAAACATCTTTGTGCTTACGCTCGCCTCTTTGTGCATATGCACGGGCGGAGTTACAGAAAGGCGGGACGGGCTCCCCGGGACAAAGACATTAGAATTTTGAGAAACGTCGTCGTAACGTGAATGTTTTTTAAGTCCGCTCGTCCTCTCTCCTGACGTTCAAAACGTGCGGCATTACCGTGGGCGTCGCTTAAAGACCGTGGAGGAAACATCAAAGGGGACTTTATGTGGAAGTCGAATCGTCAGTTTGTTTTTTCGCCCTTTACAGTGCGCGCGATCGTGAGTGTGTGAAGATGAACAATACAGGCGCCAAGGCGTTATTGCTAGCGTTTACATCTTCATGGTGCCGGGAGTCTTCTCCCGTCCCGTCTCATTTCTTTGCTGACGCACAATAAAACTACATCTTTTCCCGACAAATTTTCGCTGCGGAACTCGTGACTCCATAACTTCTTGGCACGCTGTGCTGCAAGATGCACATGGCTATCACTAGGGCCAGTGATATTTCGCGAAAATATTTCGAGACAAGATGCACTCCAAACCACTGTAGGGTCGTCCAGCTTCTTTGATTAACTAAAAAATGTTCTGGCCCGTGTTAACCGTTTGTGCACGAATCACGAATGTTCAGTGTCGGAGTTACTTAGTCCTGAGTGGCTTCGTCAAAGACGGGCACGGCACCAGCAGCCAATGGAGGCATAACAACAGCTGAGGTGTGTACATAGTATTGAAGTCTACTGTGTGCTCCGATTTTTACGCGAAAAGTCACTGGCCCTTGCTATCACACTTCGGGACATGCCGTGTACTACAACACACTGTCGACGTCGAAAGAGAACAATCATAATACATTTCTCTAAGATTTGGTTTCCATTACTTCCTGCTCTATGCGTACTCTCCCTTGAAGGGAAAACTTGACACAGAAATTGGTATATTTCGGTGTTTGAGTTTGTGTTTCGCGCATTGCTCGATGACTCGTCCTGATAGCGATTATTCGATTCCCACGCCATTACAAGTTCTGTCAACTGATGAATAATTTCAGGAGTTATTTTATTAGCGTAAAACTGTGATGATTAATGTTTGTAAATATATATTATTAAGATAAATGACATTTACGTAAATAAATGTTTTCAATTTTCACTGCTTTTTTATTATTATTTTTTTTTGCTGAACTTATTTTATTGGGATTGTTTATACCATATTAAGCATCAATAAATGCACTAACAATACACTCTTACGATCCTAATTACCAAAAATTTGCAAACAAACTCCCAAGCCGTATTTTCGGATGAAGGGAATCAAATGAACTGATTACCCTGTTGCGAACCAAATAAATTCCACTACTGAAACCAAGCTGATTCTGTTACCGAAACTTCAATTAAAACGAAAAATCTATTTGTATCTACCATTATGTGTGTTTGTCTGTATATAATTGATTAGGACCACCTGTTTTTCGCGAAAATATTTCAGGGCTACTCGTACTCCAAAACACTAGAGCTCAGTGTTGGAGTTACCTAATTCTGATTGGCCCAGTCCGGTAAGGAATTAATTGTCTCCTGACAAAGATACGAGGCCAATAACTAGGGGCAGAGATTTTTCCGCAAAAAAAATTTTGAGACAAGATAAAGTCCAAAGCACTGTAGGTCCGTCCAGCTTCTTTGATTGGCTAAAACAAAGTTCTGGCCCGTGTTAACCGTTTGCGCACGAATCACGAAGGTTCAGTGTCGGATTTACTTAGTCCTGAATGGTTTGGTCAAAGACGGACATGGCACCAGCAGCCAATGGAGGTGTAACAACAGCTTAGGTGTGTATGTAGTATTGAAGTCTGCTGTGGGCTCCGATTTTTACGCGAAAATCACTGGCCCTACCAATAACGAAAGAAAAACTGCGATTACGCCATATGACATTGGAGTCTAACCTTCGCGTAAATCTTTTCACGAAAAACCGTTGGCCCTAAAGGTATATTTTTACGGTTAACTAACCTTTTAGTTGAATGTACTTGTAAAATACTTGTATGTACTAAATACTTGTAGATAATGTTGGAACAACTATTTGTTTCGTTCAACGATTTTTTTAAAAACATTTATTTGCTTAAAAGGAACGAATGCGGCTGTTTGGATCAATAGTAGATTAGTCGAATGTACAAAATATTTTACAGGCACATTTTTTTTTGTATCTGCAACTAAATATATTTCTCAGTTTACCTAGCAAATATATAATAGCCTAGTAGGTTTACTTCTCATGATGGCCATGTTGAAGCAAAACTAAGGATGTCTCTGTGATTGGACCAACCTTTTGAAAGCTTTTGACATCGCAGGAGAGTTGAATGGTGTACATCAGAGGGGTTAGAATCAGACACGTACATTAGAATTGCGACAGCCACCCCACCCTTCATGATGTAGTGTTACAGCCACACCTCTAACAACACTAAAGACGTAATTTTTTTTTGTTAAAAATAATATTTCCCGGTAGGGCACGTTTAATAGTCCTCCAGCTTTTTCTGAGTTTTACAACTGACTGATAAATGTTTTTTGCACATCTTAGATCTTTGCAGGAAAATTCAGTATTTTACTGTTGGAATGGCAGCATTCTCTTCGCATTGGCCCAGTCTACTGGAGAAACAGTCTCTCACACAGGCGACATCAAATAACGGCCATGAACCTGCAAGCATGAAAATACCATGCTGAAACGTGACCGTCACTCTAACACCTCTAGATAATTCTGCCCTTTCATTCCGGCTCTGCTCCATTCTCACCTCAATCACCTTCATCGGCTCTTAATACCTCGCTGCCCAAATCTCTTCACTCACAGATAAGTAGGCATATATATAATGTGTTTAAGTTCCTTTAGCTGCTGTTCCCTAACTAGTTGTAACGTCGGCTACAACCGCCTTTAATTTCAATTTATAATCGCATTAGTGTGTGGCAGATAGGAAAATAAATTCAACAGAGTTTTTTTTCGCGTTTCATTACCCAGAATTTGAAAAAGTTGTCTGGAATATTGGATTAATTTTTTTAAAATTTTAGTGGGTAATCTTCTGAATCATAAAGCACTGCATTCTCTCATAGTATCATATGAAGAGATACTGAAGAGCCTGTGACACCTATACTTTCACCCCTTTTCACCACCTTGAAAAATGAATTACCCAAGTCCTGAAAATATTTTGAGGCTATAGTATATGTGGTATTTAAAAGCAAAAATGGTGGCAATATATGATCGCCTTTAAGAGATATTGAGAATTCCGTGGAAACATGTTTTCCTTTTTCATCCCCTAAAGGTTTCAATTTCTACAACTCCAGAAATTGGTTTTCATGCATTTAAATTGCATTATTTTTAAATAAGAAGTAGGCCATAAGTTTAATGGACGTATGAGATTCCGAAAAACCATATGTTACTCCTTTTAACTCATTTAAAATTGAATTTCCAAAATTTTTTACATTAGTTTTAACATTTGTTTAAAGTTCATATGCGGTTTCTCCACACTTTTTGAATTAAACTTTTGAAAAATTGCCGATTACAAGCGTTTTTATACTTGTGTTAACATAAAACACCTTATTTCTTATTAAATTAATTTTTTTCTATTATTTTATCTATAAGTTATAATAGTTGACATTTATAAGTAAATAAAAACAGGGATAAAACAGGTGTGTTGGTAATACATAGTAAAAATTACTTCTAATGTGAAATATTATTATAATGGCTGCAAACTAATGTGGTGCGCTGTCTCATTAGTGTGATTTTCTTGACTCGGTTAAGCTCCGTTTGCACGAGGCGGCGGAATATACTGGAAGTAGAACTTTATCAGGGCTTCAGAAAAGATGGAAGTAACCGTGAATGGACTATACATAATATTTCTAACTAAGAATCACCGCGATTTCACATTAGATTCAAGAAATATTTTGGAATCCGTGAAAAGACGTTATACTCTTTTCCCTCTCCTTAAGTGCTGAATTCCAAAAATCCTGAAATTGAATTTTGTGCATTAGTAATTATATGTATTATTTTGAAGCAAGAATAACGGCGATGTCATAATGGGCTTCGGAGATACTGAGGAACCTGCGAAAATAATTCATACCCTTCTTACCCCTTGACGGCCGAGTTCCGAAAAGTAGTCTACCTTTCTTGGTGGGTGCCTACACCTCAAAGAAATCCAGCCTTAAAATTTCATGTTTCAAGGTCCAGCGTATTTGGCTGCAAGTTGATAAGTGAGTCAATGAGTGGTGACACATCCTTATACATTTATATATATATATATAACTTGTTAAAATCATAATTGTACTAATTTTGATTGACATAATACAAACTATAGTCATTAAAAAAACAAATAAATCAAAACTTTTACTAGTAAAAGCTATTTTACGAGCATTTAATGTCGTGAAATATCTTCAAGTTAACAGTGTTTGCTACCATTTTCATGCACTCTCAGAGGAGTAAACAATTTCAACAGCTGTTAACAAAATGCTAAATGAACAAATCATTAATCAATTTATTCATAAATAATATTGGTTACCAACAAATTCGGGTTACATCTTATTTGCCGTGGTAACTGCCTGAAGTTGTTAAATTATTTTCCATGTCAAAGATCTTCTTCGTAATCACACAAACAAAAGTAATTTTTATTTCGCAAAACAAGTTTGTTTATCATACATAAAACATTTTCTTAAATATCAAATATAAATAATAATTTTAATTTGTAGGTATTTTACCCAGGTGTAAAACTAAGTACTAAAAGTATTTGTAGGAAAAAACTTTCTACAGAATTCAAAACTAGTTTCAAGTAATACGTATCGTCTTAACCACACATACGGAACAACAAACTTCGTTAGGTGATCGACGTACATTAGAATATTACAAAACACCAAGCAAATTTTAATGTTTGACGTAAATAGATGACCTTCTCTTATTACTAATGTACCTATTTGCAGATACCAATTAAAGCGTTGACAAATAGAAAGGCTAGAACATTCTCGTGTACAGCTTCGGACGACATTTTCAAACTGCCTCATCTGACGACAACACAAACTCGTAACAAAAAAGAGAATCTAATTTTAAAAGACAGGAATGTCACCTTCTTCAAGACAAGTTTATTACCCAGCCTCTGCCGACAAAGGCGCCATGGCTGATATTTTAACGTACGTCAGGTTTAGCGTTTTACGTTGTGGAGAAAAAAAAGTAACCTTTAAAGCTTTCTTAACGAGAAAAGTACCGCCTGGAGCGCTAAGTTTCGGTGGTATAGTTAGTGAACGATGACTCATATTACTAACAGAAGCAAGTATGTGCTTTCTCATTAGACGTGGAGAAAAACTGATGTCTGTAGCATAAAACAGAGTTATGCCTGAACTCCAAACGGTGTCATGTTTTGTATTTAAATCTTTTGTTAGACCTAATTCACCATAAAAAGGTTTTTATTATTCAAAGATCACATCAAACTATTTTTAAACATTATAAAATAATTCAAAACCGCTTTGTTTAGGTGAAATCCTTCTTTAACCACTTAACCTACAAATTACATTTTCATTTCAAGTGTTGCAAAAGAGGGATTCTTGATATGAAAAGTACTTACGAATTCCTTATTACAGCTTACACTTTGTGACCTATGGAAAGGGTTTCTGTAGATCTACAGCACAAGAAACAACCAATTATAAAATAGTTGGTGTGTCAGCAGCAGCCAATAGCATTGCAGCAGGGAAAGGCGATAACCGTATTGGTGTTAGCTTCTGGACTTACACAGTACCGACCATGATCTTGCCTACCCTGCAACGTGTCATACGTGAACAAATATACTAAGGATAATATGTAAACGGGTTAAAACACTAATTCTCAGTTAGTAAGTTATAACTCTACCGTAACATACCTGAGTCAGTGCATATATAATAACATCCAAACTTCAAATTTGTGTTGCTTTCAGGTGGCAGACATTCTGTTCGCATTTCAATCTGCAATCGCGATTGATCAACTCTACAGAGTACTTAAGAATACAGAAACGAAACATCAGCTTAAACCGCACACTCCAGCCGCACATGCCAGCAAAATGGCGTCACTTGCCAGCAAAAATGTTGCAACGCCGTTCGCCAATCAGCGCCTCGCCAGCCGGCAGCTCAGACAATAAGGAACTTTTCACAGTATGCAATAGCCAGTCAGACACAATGCCCATTCCCAGAGCATCGCGAGCCAATCAGTGAATGGGTACGCCCTCATAAAAGCAACCACCGTGTCATTTTGTCTATGTGTACTTATCTAGTCTGTGGCTACGCTGTCACTTTGGTTACTGTACGAGGTCTCCTTCATAGAGTACTACTCAGCTCTGCACAGAGTTGGACACCCCCAGGTCAATGTACTCTCACCTGGTCATCAGATATTATGCCAGTTGTGCATGTTGGTTCTCATCTGTAGTTACGGCAACTTTTGGTCTCTACATCCACCCCGGTGTTTGCATGAGTTTCTTTACGTTGTTTTGGTCGCTTTCCTGAAACTACTTCCACGCTCATTTGTCTCCAGCTCATCTGACCACGTGATGAAAGTGACTCATACTTAGGGGAAGTGATATTTCGCGAAAAGGTTTCGAGACAAGATACAGTCCAAAACACTGTAGGGTCGTTCAGCTTCTTTGATTGGCTAAAAAAATGTTCTGGCCCGTGTTAACAGTTTGCGCACGAATCACGAAGGTTCAGTGTCGGAGTTAGTTAGTCCTGAGTGGCTTGGTTAAAGACGGACACGGCACCAGCAGCCAATGGAAGTATAACAACAGCTGAGGTGTGCATATAGTATTGAAGTCTACTGTGTGCTCCGATTTTTTCATGAAAAGTCACTGGTCCTACTCATACCCTATTCGCTAGAGGTGGTTCGCAAATAGCGAACACGCAGCTTTCGTGGTCATGGCGGCATGGAGAGCCCCAAACGTCAGTAGTCACTCTCATACTCTAATAACTACAACCAGACACGAAGGTGAAATTCCATCAGATATGTTGTTGATATCAACAAGCCCATATAAAAGTAATTCACTCTCAGATATGACAAAAGTGGCTACATTTTTTGCAAACGGTTGCGTGTAATTCGTAATTTTTGGTAATATGTAATGTTAAAATCTATAATTTTTTTCTACTGTATTTATTTGGTTGGCAAGTTCGGAAACAGGTTGTTGTGTTAGTGCATCAACAGAAATTCACGTCATTTCTACGTTATTCATTAAATATACATGAATTACTTTTGCATTTAAAATATTTGTCTAATATATTGAAATTTTAAATTGCAGTAAAATGTTTGCTTTCATGTCAAGGAAAATTGTTGTGTTGCATTGCCCAGATTCTTTCCTGAGCGCTGACTTTACATAAAAGTTTGTAATATAAATTATTTTTTTCTGTGTGTTTCATTATTTTTTCAGTCAGTGTATTTTTCCCCGTAACCTTGAATTTAAATATCCAAGTTGCACAGTAAAAAAAAAGCTACCTGTAAATTATTTTGAAATAACTGCCAAACTGAGTTATTCTTTCCTACTCTTATTACCTATAGGAATGGTCAGTGACTTTTCGCGTAAAAATCGGAGCACACAGTAGACTTCAATACTATATACACACCTCAGCTGTTGTTATACCTCCATTGGCTGCTGGTGCCGTGTCCGTCTTTTACCAAGTCACTCAGGACTAAGTAACTCTGACACTGAACCTTCGTGATTCGTACGTAAACGATTAACACGGGCCAGAACATTTTTTAGCCAATCAAAGAAGCTGGACGACCCTACAGTGCTTTGAACTGTATCTTGTCTCGAAATCTTTTCGCAAAATATCACTGCCCCTACCTATAGGAACAACGGGAATTTTTGTAAGTACGGTTTAATTTCGAATTTCTGAAGTTTAGCCTATGAAATCACCTTGACACATAACATAACTGGCAATGCATTCACACGTCACATGATAATATTAATTAGTTTTTTCTTCGATCTTATTTGAAGACTAAATCCAGATCAAGTAGTTCTTCTCTTTATCCTTTGTTCTACCAAATGCACTGAAGTACACAGTGAGTTATAATTTTTTCCGCAACGATACAAACCTTTGTGAATTCACAAAGATAATTTTTGTAAACTCTTAAGTACGTGACATTTGTCCATTTACAAAACTAACAGTATCTATAGCACAAGCGAAATACTGACCTTAATACCGAATTTTTTTTTTAACTCGTATAACTTTCAGAGAAAAAACTTAATCGATCATATAGATATTCATGGCCTATATACAACATCATTATAAATCTGGTAACTTCCGAAACTTGCTTTATATTTAAAGTATATATTCTACCACACAAAATAAATATATTGCCATATAAAGGTGTGAATTATAAAGTTAGTTAATTGTGTTGTACACCACACAGAAACAGCCAAAATTATATATATATATATGAAAAAGAGATAGTAGTTAACCCTAGATGAAGCAGAATATCGTGTATTTTGGTGGGTGTGGAGTGAGGGTGCGTTGCAAATTTTATAACGGTTGTTGGCTTTCAAAGGAAAGCATCGCGTCGTCAGTTTTTTTTTTCTTGCAAGCTGTGCAGACAACGGGGAAAGTCGATCGATATTTTCTTTCAGCTCCATTTATGTGTTTNTTTTTTTTTTCTTGCAAGCTGTGCAGACAACGGGGAAAGTCGATCGATATTTTCTTTCAGCTCCATTTATGTGTTTTCGCTTTCATGTACCAATCATATGAGATTTTTGGCTAATCGACGTTGAATAAGGGCGGGACCTGACAAATTGTATTCGAATACCATGATGGAATATTCCGACCACACACGGGCCAATATTTTGATATTATTTTATTGGATGACTGTGCCAATCTCACGAGAAGCAAGAATAAATAGAAGGATGAGGTGTAAATTAAATGCGGGTATGTTTATTATGCTGGTTAAGAATTTTTTTTCTTGTGCCAGAACGTACAGTTTTTATCTACTTACAGTCTGTCTTGTATCGTATCATACGAGCTTTAGCGGCGATGGCCAGGAACATCTGCGGCTGTTTCGGTGGCTTGTGGTGAAAACACCCCATCAGCCCGGTGCGGCGCGGTAACAATTTCGGGAAGGGGTTTAACTTTATCTTGGAACGTACGAGTTCATTTCTTTGAGATATCGTTGTGTCCTACACCCTCCTCATTTTTTTCAGCCTTCCTTTCCCCCGCAGTTTCTCCTCCTCCCTTCTGCTTGCCTTCCGTTTAGGTCGTTGTCCTCGCTGGCTTGCTCTTTGGCCTTCTCGACAATGCATGGTTGGCCGCGCGATGTTGTGTGCAACTGCTATAGGATATTCACGGTAAAGTGAGCACTTTTTGAAGTCCTCTCATTTTGAATAATAGTCCATACATATATATTATTGTAGCCTTAGACGTGAAATTTCGAGTTCGGTGAAATACATACACTGTGTTTATTACTTACATGGCGATATTAATTTTAAAAATTGGCCGAAGAATTACAAATGGCTGATAGGAAAAAAAAGTAACTAGGGCCTCAAAAGTACTCACTTTACCGTGAACGGCGTATAGGAACACAGGAGGTGCGCCGTAATGAGACGGTTGAGCCGTTGTTGCAACAGGAGCAGGGCCAGGCAGCAGTAAAAGAAGTTGTCACTACAATAGCCGCGGTCGTATCACGCAACAACATTTCTACGTCTCCTCATCCCTCCCCCCTCGTACACCCTCCCTCAACAAGCCCTTCTCCTCCTCAACATAATTCGCCTCTCCACCTTCCCGGGCCATTCGGTAGTTGTTCTTGTCACTCCCGCTCCGCGTTTGGTTATTCCTGTTATGCGATCTTCAGCTCAGATTCACGCCAGTAATTTATTGTCCCGTTTGCTGTTTTAACCGGGGGCAGCCCCGAGGGCGTTACCACCTTGCTCATGCCAACACAGGAGGGCACCAAATATTTTATTTTTTTATTTTTTTTAGTCGTCCCGTTCCACATTGAAGCGCGAGCAAGGATATAATTGGTGCGTTATTCCATCAAAAAAAAAATAAAAGAACCATCCCGCTTGTCGTGCAACTGATCGTGGGGAGATAAAGACGCGACCGGTCGCTGGACGTTTAATCTTGGGAACTCGGGACGAAGTCTCGGAAGATGTTCGCTATTGGCGATTACGGAGAGGGCGAGCGATAATTCTCGTGCCGACGACAACGCCGCAGCGGCCGAGACGATTCCTCGCGTTATTTTTAGGCGCACCGCGTCACTGCTTTTGGTAAAACCGGCGATCTTCAATCTCCCCGTCGGGGGTTCGCTGTCTCACCTCCGCATTCCCTCGTCACGTAGCGATGCGCAAATGGGAAGGAGAAGGAGCTTCGCGATGAGCGGAATGCCTGTCGCATTCGTGCAGCTTTCGCTATTAAAAGCAGGTATTTACTTAAGTACGATAATCATAACCGGTCTCGTACAGGTTACGAGGTTCGACGACCTGCCCCTTGGCAACGTCTGATTTGTTGGGTTCCCATGCTGCCAACTTTCAAAAAGGCCGTCGCGCTATCTCGTAAATTGATTATCTTAACGTTTGCGTCAGTTTAGGACACCGACTTCGGTTTAATTATTTTTACCTTAAGAGCCGGTATAAAAATTATTTCCTTTTAAGGCGCCAGCCTTTAAACGTGTTTCAAATCGGCGATTTTATACTTAACTTCTCGAAGCGTTTCTAGTCACGGATGTTGGCACTATTGAGCGTTGCCGACGTTATTCAACAGAGTTTTATGAAGTTTTAGATAATATTGTTGTTGTAAATACTGTGAATTCTAGCCACAAATATTAATACTAGCAATAAATATTCCAGCTTCCAAATTAGGCTATGACTGCCTCATCAAAGTATAATAAATAACATTATAGGCTGTTCACGGTAAAGTGAGCACTTTTGAGGACCTAGTTCCTTTTTCCTTTCAACCATTTTTTATCCTTCCACGATCTTTTTTAAATAAACAGTGCCAAGTAAGTAATAAAAACAGTGTGTATATTCCACCCACTCGGAAGTTAACATCTGTAGCTATGATGAAATAGATTTATTGACTTTTCATTTAATTGTGCTTTCAGTGCTCACATTACCGTAAATAACCTATACCTAAGCCCAGNAATAGATTTATTGACTTTTCATTTAATTGTGCTTTCAGTGCTCACATTACCGTAAATAACCTATACCTAAGCCCAATGACTTTTCGCGTAAAAATCGGAGCACACAGTAGACTTCAATACTATATACACACCTCAGCTGTTGTTATNTTTTCGCGTAAAAATCGGAGCACACAGTAGACTTCAATACTATATACACACCTCAGCTGTTGTTATACTTCCATTAGCTGCTGGTGCCGTGTCCGCCTTTGACAAAGCCATTCAGGACTAAGTAACTCCGACACTGAACCTTCATGATTCGTGTGCAAACTGTTAACACGGGCCAGAACATTTTTTATCCAATCAAAGAAGCTGGACGACCCTACAGTGATTTGGATTGTATCTTGTCTCGAAATCTTTTTGCGAAATATCACTACCCCTACCTATACCTAAATACCTACCACAATACATTAAACGCATTCAGTTTTCAAAAGTGTATATATTTCTTGAATAATGCTTAATTGTGATGTTTTTATTTATTATTTTCATAGAACATATTAAATGACAGACNTGTATATATTTCTTGAATAATGCTTAATTGTGATGTTTTTATTTATTATTTTCATAGAACATATTAAATGACAGACCTGCTATTTTAACTATCCCACCATGGAGAAGAGCCAGTAATCGACTAACATTCACAACAATTACGGCGTCCGTAGTCTTTGAAAATATTGGCGACGTAATGTTAAATCGACAGCCCTTTTCACGAAGTTCGATGCAACGTAATATTACATCTGCAACACTGTGAGTAAATTGCCCATACGAACACGTGGATTATATATTACGTTATGTCGAAAAGAAAACTGACATTGGAACACTCATTTCGGCATTATCGAATAAAAGATTAAGGTGGCCGCCTGGGTAGGCCACCGGACGGTGCGCATAGCTCCAGCAGAAAACGTTTTATTAAAAAACTGTCCAACGTGTCAGAGTGAGGTCTGCTTACGAAAAGCATTTAAGAAAAATTACGCGTCTGTATACGTTTTTCAGTTCCTCCATTTCTCTGTAAAGCAGTGTGGTAGTAAGAATGGATCGAACGGATGTTTTCACGGTAATTTTTAGGTATGTGCATTCATGTACAAAATATTATTTTTATTATTACATCATAAAATGGCAGGATCTCCGATGAAAGTCTCATAGAGGCGNGTGAGGTCTGCTTACGAAAAGCATTTAAGAAAAATTACGCGTCTGTATACGTTTTTCAGTTCCTCCATTTCTCTGCAAAGCAGTGTGGTAGTAAGAATGGATCGAACGGGTGTTTTCACGGTAATTTTTAGGTATGTACATTCATGTACAAAATATTATTTTTATTATTACATCATAAAATGGCAGGATCTCCGATGAAAGTCTCATAGAGGCGCGATATCGACGGGAAGACTGCACGCCAGTTCAGTGCTTTGCGCGTAGAGGCGACGAGAGAGTTGATACGCACGTCTCGGTCGCCCTTAGCGCTCCCACGCTTTTAGGCCTCGGACGTGCATAATTCCTTCAACCAGGCGGCCACCTTAAGTAGAGGCGAAGTGACGTAACTGCTTCTTTGATGTGGGCGTACACATTCTGTAATGGGTAGAGACCTGCAAAATTCGCGTTATTATTTGAGGACATAATATAAGTAAAAACGTTATACATTTATATTGGTTTTTTATTACTGGGTTACAACTTTCATTGCACCTCCTGGACGTATTTGAACCAATAGGAAACAATTAGCGACATCATGGGACAATCGCGTCCAAACAAGTCGAAAGGAAAAATGGCACCTGACTTAAGCGAAAGCCAATAAACTAATGACCTTGACTAGAGTATACATAGGACGGTGAAGTTCATCGTGCAGTCAGAAAATAATGCACATTTTGCAGGCCTTTAGTAATGGGCTGTGCGAGGCTCTGAGAACCGGCCTTGAGTCTGATTGGTTGTTATGTGCTGCGGGAGATTTCCTATTGGCCTGACTGCAGGTCGGCAAGTAAATTACTGCGTGCTGAATGACGAACGGGTGACTGAGTGAGTGAAGAGATTTCGGCGACTCTTAACAGCGAGGTCTTGGGAGTTGACGAGGGTGATTGAGATGAGAACGGAGCAGCGCCGGAATGAAAGGACAAAGTTATTTTTATATTTTATTTATAATTATTGTAATTATTTTGTTTTTTAACGTATAAAATAGAGAACATACGGTACACATGCGATACTAGCGCTTACCTAGTGACGAAAAATTATACTTGCCAAACTAAAATCATTGAGCTTCCCAATCTGAGTAGAATAAACCTTAACAAAAGGCACGCATACTGTACTGTATATCGTTCACCATTGGTTGGCCATCAGCCAGTGGGATGGTGAGTTGACTCTGTATCAGCACAGGGTAGTTGAGAATACAGAGGTTAAACTGCGGCGTGAACTGAGAACTGCAGCCACACACGCCAGCAAGATGGCGTCATCGGCCAGCAATATGGCGGAACGTCGTTCANTAACGGCGGCGTGAACTGAGAACTGCAGCCACACACGCCAGCAAGATGGCGTCATCGGCCAGCAATATGGCGGAACGTCGTTCACCAATCAGCTCCTGGAGGCCAACTTGCCAGACGGCGACCTGACCAATAGCGGATATTCTATAACTTGCAATAGCCAATCAGATTCGAGGTCCGTTTCCACAGCTTCGCACGGTAAATGAGCTGCCGTGTTCACTTACATCACAGGAACCACCACGCCATTGTGTTTCTGTATATTGACGTATTCTGTGGTCTCAGTCAAATAGCTAGACACACCTGATTTTTGCGTAAATTCAGGGAAGGCTAGAACTCAACATCTTACGTGAGCGCCTATATATTTTTATTTGATTGTTGGCCTATAATTGTGATAGACTGGGTCATTCATTATTAGCTTACTACCCAAATGAACGTCTGTGCTACGCTGGTAGGCACCTAAGACGCGTTAGCAGTTAAAACCTTCTAATCGCGAAAGTGGATCTCAGTCTAAGTGTTTCAAAATACATTTAGCCAGGAGCGCTTTAAGCGAAAATTGGGTGCTCCTAAAAATAACCTTTCTTGAATAACACAGTATTTAAAATTTGTTCCCAGCTGCAGATAACAATTTTACAGGCCTATTAGTAGAGACCTACAAAATTAGCGTTATTTTCTGACTGCACGATGAACTTCACCGTCCTATGTATACTATGGTCAGGGTCATTTGCTTATTGACTTTCGCAGAAGTCAGGTGCCATTATCCCTTTTGAATTGTTTGGACGCGATTGGCCCATGATGTCGTTGATTGTTTCTTATTGGTTCAAACACGTCCGGGTGGTGCCAAGAAAGCTGAAACTCGGTAATGAAACCAATATAAATGTATAACGTTTTGAAGTATATTCTGTCCTCAAATAATAACGCGAATTTTGCAGGTCTCTCTCTACCTATTAGATTTGTTCGAGTTACACTCCGCCATAGTACTTGGAGTCTTAAAAAGTTCTGGTCTTGCAGGATTGCTGCATTTGAAAACATACATACCGAATACAAATGAAACCAGGGCAGGAGAGTGCATTTAAATTTGCTGCGTACCTTCGTTAGTAAAAAGGCCTGGAGGTCCCACATTCTCGCGCCGCATGGCCGCCAGCCCAGGCCCTCGCTTGTAGAGGCGATACAGATTTTTAACACGCTGTCATTCTTCGCCTATACGACCTTCAGTGAATCCCTGCCTCACTCGCACGGTTCCTTCCCGTGCCCTCGACACATGACATGCTGCACATGAAATATACTTATAGCCGCTATTGTGCACGGCAAGGAATCACTGCCCGGTGTTTTGAGAATCTTCGTTGTTAGTAGTATGTCTGGCAAAATGTTAATGCACCTCTCGTCTATGATTGGTTATTGCATTGCTGATAACACCGAGCATGTAGAACGTTGTACACTGTCTGCAAGAAGCACACCCGACTAAAATACAGAGCATGTCAGGACGTAGAGCGTCAACGTTGGCCCGACGCCGAAATGCCACGCGGGCCCAAGTTAACCCAACACGACTTTTATGTTGATTGCCAACTGAAATACAACATTGGCCCAACATAATTTCATGGTTGCGTGCGCACTTTTAAGAGTAGTGTGCTTTTTTCTTTCCTAAAGGCATTCGAGCAGTCATTTATCAACCAAAGAGTTACTAATATGTTTCGACGTTGGTAATGTGTTGGCAAGGTATGTTATTGCTAGGGATTTTTTTCCGCGAAAGATTTCAAGACTATCTGTACTCCAAAACACTTTTGTTCATATGCACATTCGTGGTTGGGTGATTTTAAATGTCGTGTGCCGCAAGTGTCTGTCCGCAAATCATGGACATTCAGTATCGGAGTGCTTTATTACGATTGGCCCAGTCAAGTAGGAACATGTTTTCTCACGTAGACACGCTGCCTATGACCAAAGGAAGTTGCTGTTGTGGACGTAGGATATTGAAGTCTAGCATGGTCATAAATATTTTCGCGAAATACACCTGTCCATATTTATTGCACGCATAATGCCAACCAATAACTAACATTCTGCCAAAGTTGGTTTCCGGTGTTATAAATAAAATTTACCCATTAACTAAAAATAAAAATCGTTNATTTTAAGAGTAGTGTGCTTTTTTCTTTCCTAAAGGCATTCGAGCAGTCATTTATCAACCAAAGAGTTACTAATATGTTTCGACGTTGGTAATGTGTTGGCAAGGTATGTTATTGCTAGGGATTGTTTTTCGCGAAAGATTTCAAGACTATCTGTACTCCAAAACACTTTTGTTCATATGCACATTCGTGGTTGGGTGATTTTAAATGTCGTGTGCCGCAAGTGTCTGTCCGCAAATCATGGACATTCAGTATCGGAGTGCTTTATTACGATTGGCCCAGTCAAGTAGGTACATGTTTTCTCACGTAGACCAAAGGAAGTTGCTGTTGTGGACGTAGGATATTGAAGTCTAGCATGGTCATAAATATTTTCGCGAAATACACCNGACCAAAGGAAGTTGCTGTTGTGGACGTAGGATATTGAAGTCTAGCATGGTCATAAATATTTTCGCGAAATACACCTGTCCATATTTATTGCACGCATAATGCCAACCAATAACTAACATTCTGCCAAAGTTGGTTTCCAGTGTTATAAATAAAATTTACCCATTAACTAAAAATAAAAATCGTTTAACCCCTGTTACAATACATCACTTTTTCCTTCATGTCATGAGCTGAAAATTTCTTGGGTGTATGTTGGATTCGAAAGCATGCCCTTACAAACTATAAACCCAGTGTGTTATCCATAGGGGCAGTGATATTTCGCGAAAAGATTTCGAGACAAGATGCACTCCAAACCACTGTAGGGTCGTCCAGCTTCTTTCATTGGCTAAAAAAAATGTTCTGGTCCCTTGTTAACCGTTTGCGGACGAATAACGAAGGTTCAGTGTCGGAGTTACAATCAGGACTCACCGAACCAGTTTCTGCCTGTGCCGTGGTCGTCCCAATGGAGGTATAACAACAACTGAGGTGTGAATATAGTATTGAAGTCTACTGTGTGCTCCGATTTTTACGCGAAAAGTCACTGGCCCTAGTTATCCACATCAGTACTGTGACTTCATATGACTTGTGAAGCAATAAATAGCATGCGTTTCAAAAACATTGCATTTCAATGTACTGTTTTACATTGTTTAATGTATTTGTGTCAGATTTTAATACTTTGAAACTGTAGCAAACATTTATCGTAGGTGAACTGAGTTTATCAGAGAAACTTTAAAAAGACACTGGTGTGAATTCAAGAAATACATTAAATTAATTCAAACTTGGTGTTAAAACGAATTTTTGAAACTGGGATAAATAAAGTTTTTTTTNTCAAGAAATACATTAAATTAATTCAAACTTGGTGTTAAAACGAATTTTTGAAACTGGGATAAATAAAGTTTTTTTTTAGTTAGTATTTTCACATTTTGCAATAAAAATGCATCAAGATAGTCCTGTTTACAGCTGTATCCATGGATACAACAGTGTCTAACCCCGCCGCAGATGATGTTTTATAGTCTATTAGTGATTTTTCACACTTTTTGAATCAAACCTTTGAAAAATCACCCCGTGTATAACATTTTTGATGGTTTCCTAAATATCCTATATATCACAAGCATTTTATACTGCTGTAAATATAAAACTATCTTACTTTTGGTTAAATTGAAACATTATTTATATTTTATCTCTAAACTATAATGCTTAATTTATAATTCAAATNCAAGAAATACATTAAATTAATTCAAACTTGGTGTTAAAACGAATTTTTGAAACTGGGATAAATAAAGTTTTTTTTAGTTAGTATTTTCACATTTTGCAATAAAAATACATCAAGATAGTCCTGTTTACAGCTGTATCCGTGGATACAACAGTGTCTAACCCCGCCGCAGATGATGTTTATAGTCTATTAGTGATTTTTCACACTTTTTGAATCAAACCTTCGAAAAATCACCCCATGTATAACATTTTTGGTGGTTTCCTAAATATCCTATATATCACAAGCATTTTATACTGCTGTAAATATAAAATTATCTTACTTTTGGTTAAATTGAAACATTATTTATATTTTATCTCTAAACTATAATGCTTAATTTATAATTCAAATGAATAAAAACAGTGAGAAAATACGTGTGTTGGTAACGCCTAGTAAGAAAAATAGCTATTATGCAAAATGTTATTACACTGAGTGCGCACGAATATGGTGCGTTGTCGATCTGGTGTAATTTTACAGACTCGGTTTACTTTGTTTGCACGAGGAAAAGAAATATTCTGGAAGTGAAACTTTAGCGGAGCTTCAGAAAATTGTGAAGTAACCGTGAATGGACCATACACAAACACACTCAGCTGACTATAAACCAGCCCAGCATGTCAACAGAAAATACATATTTTGTCATGGAAATAGCTGTTTTCATGGCTGTTTCAGAATGAAAAAAAAAAAATAAAAAAATAAAAAAAAATCCCGCGTTTTTGAGACAGACGATGTAAGTTTCACTTTCTAGATTCTCCTCTAAATAGTTCATTTTCCGAGTGTGTTAATGGCTATAACCGATGTTTTCAGCGATAATTTTTAGGTTTGAAAATGCCCGCAAGAATTTTTTTTAGGGTGTGTAAGGACTTGTAGTGCACCTTTATCTTCTTTATCACATCATACCTGAAAGGTTAGTCGGTGCTGAACCACCCGCAAAGCCGCGTTGCTGACGAAAAGACTGCCTGCCACTACAGTTCCTTACGCATAGGGACGATGGGGCATCGGAGTCGCGTACTCGTGTCGCCATTAGCGCCACAAATTTTATGCCTCGCAAACTAATACAGCCTCATATGAGGTGGTCTCCTTAATGCAGTAGAAGTGCCTAACTTTTATTTCTACGTTTTTGAGATATTTTGTGGTTTTCCGATACATTATCAATAATTATTTGTTAAAATTGCGCCATCAGTTTAAAAATAACTCTCGCGTGATTTTTTTCAGTAGAATTATCAGTATTTTAACCTTAAAATTTGTGCCANCCATCAGTTTAAAAATAACTCTCGCGTGATTTTTTTCAGTAGAATTATCAGTATTTTAACCTTAAAATTTGTGCCAAACAAATTTTAAAAAGTTAAACGAGCCCAATGTTTAATTTCAGCTAAAGTATATGTGGAGTGTGGCATTTTCTTCGCCTGTGATTACGTTTTAACTTCTGGCTATTTTGGATTTAAATTTTATTGTAATACTTAAAATAAAATTATGGCCGAACCACTGGCAGAAAATCCATGAAATTTCTTCGTCTTATTCTAATGGCATTAACAATTAATTTTAACTGTAGCAAAACATGATAACTATACCAAATTTTTACATTTGTATGCCAATGCATACATATAAATAAGAAATGCCTGTATTTTCCGTCATTAATTTTTGTAAAATCATTTACCATATTTTTGATACTTTTATTAATGTACTATTTGATTAAATAAAACATAATTATAAAATATCCTTAAAATAACTAAAATTATTTTTGGCGCTTTAGCACCCTTAAAATCGTTTAAGAGCCAAATGCTTTTTTTTTTTAAGGATATTATATGACTTCGTGATAAGATATTATTTATATTATAATGAAAAAACATCATCATTTGAAAATTTCCATTCATCGTGCTTTTTTTTTCAGCGTGAATACGAAACTTAACTTAAGTAATTGATTCGCATAAGTTTAAAAAAGTTATTTTGACAAATATTTTGGTTTCAACTAAAATGTTTCTTGAAGTCACCGAGTCTCATTTTGGCCATTTCTTTGATTTCTGCGATAATGGTTTAACTTTTAGCTGTTTTGNTTTCTTGAAGTCACCGAGTCTCATTTTGGCCATTTCTTTGATTTCTGCGATAATGGTTTAACTTTTAGCTGTTTTGTCATGAAATTTTACCTCAAAAGTAAAAAATCGAATTACGGGTTAACAGCATAATAAATTACCAATAAAATATTTGCATGGTATTCTGATAAGGGAAAAACAACTTTGAGCTGTAATATAAAGTATTATGTTTAATCAATTTTGAACTTTGTTCGAAAAGAAAACATATATTTTTAATTCCTGTAGTTCCTTATATTATATTTTTTAAAGTGATGTTCCACTTTTTTCATATTTTTATTAGACTATTATTATTTTCATGACACAAAAAACTTATAANTTTCTTGAAGTCACCGAGTCTCATTTTGGCCATTTCTTTGATTTCTGCGATAATGGTTTAACTTTTAGCTGTTTTCTCATGAAATTTTACCTCAAAAGTAAAAAAATCGAATTACGGGTTAACAGCATAATAAATTACCAATAATATATTTGCATGGTATTCTGATGAGGGAAAAACAACTTTGAGCTGTAATATAAAGTATTATGTTTAATCAATTTTGAACTTTGTTCGAAAAGAAAACATATATTTTTAATTCCTGTAGTTCCTTATATTATCTTTTTTAAAGTGATGTTCCACTTTTTTCATATTTTTATTAGACTATTATTATTTTCATGACACAAAAAACTTATAANTTTTTTAAAGTGATGTTCCACTTTTTTCATATTTTTATTAGACTATTATTATTTTCATGACACAAAAAACTTATAAGCTAAATATTTAGAATTGAATTTTTGACTATTGAACAGAATTAGGTAGTTTTATCCGCTGCAGCTTGCATTAATTTGTATTTATACACCATTTATGTTTCCGAATTCATTTACGAGCTCAAGTGTTTCAACCGTTTAATTTTCGACACGTACTGTACTTACGTGAGTGAGTGGAGAGATCTGGATGGCTCTTAACATCGAGGTCGTGAGAACCGATGAGGTTGAAGCGAGGTGTGTATGGAGCAGCGCCGGAATGAAATGGCGGGGGAAACGGGAGATCCCCGAGAAAACCCGCCTACCAGCGGCATCGTCTGGCACGAAACCCAGATGCGAAAATCCGGGAGTGTCCCTGCCGGGAATTGAACCCGGTTCGGCTTTGTGGGAGGCGAGCAGTCTAACCACTCAACCACCGCGGCCCCTGCATACTATAAACAATTTCTCATTTGTAGAGCTGTACGTCGCAACAAACTTTGATTTCAGTATGAAACCTTATATGTTAAGAGATCAAGACAAAGGNCGGGAATTGAACCCGGTTCGGCTTTGTGGGAGGCGAGCAGTCTAACCACTCAACCACCGCGGCCCCTGCATACTATAAACAATTTCTCATTTGTAGAGCTGTACGTCGCAACAAACTTTGATTTCAGTATGAAACCTTATATGTTAAGAGATCAAGACAAAGGGACTGTAGGTTGTCTACTTAAATAAAGCTCGCTTGATCGTGTTCCAGAATAGGAGCTGACGTCTTTCACTCAGTTGGAAAGGATAATTCCTCTCCCCTCTCCAATTAGAATCTCTTTTATCCCCTCGTTTAGAAAAGCAAGACCCTAAACTATTTAAATACCCCTCCCCCCCCCTTTTTTTTTCCACTGTGTTTTGAAATTTCCATGTTGGTTTTACACTTCTGCGTGGGTATATTAAGAAGTTGCTCGGGGGATAATTTGCAGCAAAACAAGAACATAAACATGTTCAACACCATCGTTTTGCGGTTACAGAGTTGTAAAACTCGTTTTTACATAATCAAGTTGCGGAACCAGACGGAGGCGCGTTCGCATCCGGTATTCAGACGGCAGAGTTAACCTGACGCTTGTCAAGCTGCTAGATGTTCAACCGAGATCAAAACTCACGCCGCCTATTTTCATTAGTTTCCATTAAAGTTTTCGTTGGTCGCCGTAACGGCGTGATTGATTGTGACGAATTCAGCCGAAGCTGCGTTGAAACTGCTTTTTTTTTTAATTGCCTTATAACTCTCCCGTTTTATGTTGGTAAGCAGATCGGGGGGATAGCTGACTATCTCACATAACCTCAGCTCATTAAAAAAAATTACACCCACACAACTTTAGATTACAACGGATTCAAACCCGCGACATTGCAGTCCGAAAATTACGCCTCGGTAACTCCTTATTTCTTACATCCGCAAAATTACTCCTGTGCATTTATCATGGGTGAATTCTGATAAAATGTAATTAGTTATTACACAATACTGGTAAAATACGGGGGAAATTATATCTGCAGGGTTTGCAACGCTGAGCGTTTCGTTATGCTACAGCGGCATGACTTAACGTTCTTAAGGTTGCGAATTTTATTCCGGCAAACCTTTGCAGGTAAATGCATGTGCAATTATTTGATGCTAATTCTAATTACGACATAAAACCCTTTGTTGATATTTCATATATCTACATTTTCAGCAAGTATCCAGAATTCAGTGAAAAAGAATGATGCAAGACATTTTAATCGGAATTTGTTACAGGGGCCTAGATAGTTATAACGTTTCACCATATTACACCTCATTACAAAATATTTAGATGTTTTATAGAAAAAATTACGGTTTGAAAGAAAATGGAAATTTTCATCTAAAATTGTGACTGATTCATAAAATACAGTCTCTGATCTTTATCTATAGGCTGTTCACGATTAATTGAAAACTTTTGAAATTAATTTTTTAAAAATGCCACTGCCCCTAAATTACCCCTGTGCTTAAATCGAGAGTCCTGAGCAATTTTTTGAATAGCTTTTTTTCGTCCCTACACCATTACACGTTACAGCATATTGCTTGAACTGAGTTAAAAAGATAAAAACTGTTGCTACTTATTCCCCATTAAATATGCTCTAGGGGGGGGGAGGCAGTAGCTTTGACAAAAGAACGAAAATTCAACCTAAATTAACACGCCCATTAGTGACTCCCCCTTTATTAAAACCAGAACTTCAGTTATAAAGTAAACACACGGATCAGTTGTTTGTGAATTGGAGTTTGTTTCTGGGCTTTACTGATGCAAATACGTGGCTTTAGAATGATCACATTTTTATATTTTCCTCGTGAATGCTGCAAATACGAGCGGTGCCAGTNATGCAAATACGTGGCTTTAGAATGATCACATTTTTATATTTTCCTCGTGAATGCTGCAAATACGAGCGGTGCCAGTGCACCATGAACTGCAAGAAGTTCCGTTCTTGAAACCTAAATCGTAGCACGTTTAGTACCTCTTGGCTTAAGATTAAAATTTGTTTGTTCTGGTTTACTATTACTGAACTAGGACTATGCGATTTGCCGTCCGAAACCCTAACCGCAGATGCATCAAGGTGGTAACGGCATTTCTTCATACAAAGAAAAACATCATAAGCCTGTATTTTCGGGAATCTGCTGAAAACAGTAAACACAGCAGGCCGAAAGGAAATGTGAGGTAAGANACATCATAAGCCTGTATTTTCGGGAATCTGCTGAAAACAGTAAACACAGCAGGCCGAAAGGAAATGTGAGGTAAGGTACCGATTATCCAGTATTTTACGAGCTGGCTAGCATGAAAACGAGGTTTCATTACTTTTTCAAGGCTACGAATATAAAATCTCAATTAAATCGTAAACTCCTGACAGTTACCACCGCAGTACGAAAAACGTTCTACGCGTAAAAAATTTCAACAAATATCTGGATCATGAGTACAATCTGCAATAAACACCAATTATGTGAGCTACCTTGCCATATAGTTAGAACTTTCAACGGAATAAAAATGCTGTAGGTGCCAAATTGACTGTAGGTCAGGACACATAAAAATAATTTTTCACTGCTGTCTTGTCACTCGTTACCTATAAAAACCTCAGACATGTTAATACATTCCTGTATACGAAAGAAGAAGCCATCAAGTTCTGGCACTTGAAAAAAAAATTGCCTGGTTGAAAGATTTAAAAATTTAAGAATTGCAAGCCAAACACGAATAAAGCAGAAAAGCTGTTTAAAATGACATGAAAAGAATTATGAAGTGTAAATGTGATATTCGATCCAAAGCGGCATTCCATTCTGTCGCCGTAGATAAGGTCACAGAGTAGATAACATCACACAGACTAAATGGCGTGGCGGTTACTTTAATGTGGACGTAACCGTTCTCTTATTGGTTGCGCGAGAGGCTGTGGGAACGGGCCTTGCGCCTCATTGGCTACTGCAAGCTGCCAAATGTTCCCTATTGGCTTGGCTGCTGGCTGGTGAGTAGGTGAGTAGGCTGAGTAGGTTGCCGGGCGCTGATTGGCGAACAGTGTTCCAACATTTTGCCGGCCAATGACGCCATTTTGCTAGCGTGTGCAGCTGGAATTCGTGGTATAAGCGAATGTTTCACCCCTGTATTCTGTCTTACAACTACAATAATAAGGCCTATACACTCCATTCACGGGTACTTGCTACTTTTCTGAAGCCCAACTGAAGTTCAGCTTCCAGGATATTTTCCCGCCTCATGCAAACAGAGCTTAACCAAGTATAGGTAGGGGCAGTGATATTTCGCGAAAAGATTTCGAGACAAGATACAGCCCAAAGCACTGTAGGGTCGTCCAGCTTCTTTGATTGGCTAAAAAATGTTCTGGCTCGTGTTAACAGTTTGCGCACGAATCACGAAGGTTCAGTGTCGGAGTTACTTAGTTCTGAGTGTCTTGGTCAAAGACGGACACGGCACCAGCATCCAATGGAGGTATAACAACAGCTGAGGTGTGTATATAGTATTAAAGTCTACTGTGTGCTCCGATTTTTACGCGAAAAGTCACTGGCCCTAAGTATAGGAAATTACACCAGAGGGACAACGGAGTGGATTCGTGCGCACTTAATGTAATGTTGTTTTGCATAAGAACTATTTCTTACTAGGCGTTACCAATGTACTTATTTTCTCCCTGTTCTATTCATATTAATTATAAATTAAATTTCATATAAATAAAATGATAAATGAAATATTAATTATAAATTAAATAATAATCACAGATAGAATATAGCTAAAAATATGGTCATTTTATGGCAACATATGTATAAAACGATTGTAAAGGATGAAATATTTACAAAACGACCAAATACGTCATACATGGGAGGATTTTTCAAAGGTTTGATTCAAAAAGTGTGAAGAAATTGCAAATAGCCTATACCTACAGACGCATCCTAGAACTCGGAACCAGCCACATAGCTCATTCGAGGTGGAAAAGTATAGGAAGTAGCTTTCAGAATACTGAGTTGGAGGGAATGGAAGAACCCCGATAAAACCCGCTGGTTAATGACAACTTCCGCTGTTTGTCACACGCGGAAATCTGAGCATGGCTGTGTCGAAACCGGGTATCTGTGACAGGAAAATATTTGCACTACACACCCGACCACAGCGGCCGTTGTTGTACAGTTAGACGTACGCGTAAATAAATTCGAATGCTAGGACGGTCGATTGACAGCTGCACGGGCGGTGGATTAATTCTTTTATTACAGGGGACGCCAGATAGTCGAGGCGGTGAGACTAAATTTGTTTGGGCTATATTTTCATGACTTTTAACTCCCCTACGCAAGGTGCCATTTCGTACTTGGCGTGAAACAGTTGCTCTTACTTAACAAAACAGAAGAAAAAATGAAATGCAAACTATTTAATTATGTTTAAAAAAGAATGGTGTATACCTGAGTACAAAGACGGAACAACTTTTCTGAGTCAGAAATCTAACCAAGAACAAAACATTTCGGTGAACAAACTCCTCGTATTTGTATGACCGTAATGAAAAAAAAGTATTTTATTGGTCACGATTAATCAATCCTTCATTACATGTTAAACTTTTAAATTAAATTTTTCGACTGAAAAGTGATTTTCAATATTTAAATAATATGGTCACTTTGCGCAGTTCTCATGACGCCTGGCTTGTTTCGGATTTCATTACCTGCAAGGTCAGGAAATTTCCAAGGTCTACCTTGTGGTGTTCTCTCTCCATACTCATTCTGCGTAAGCCAATAATAAGCCATCGCAAAGGTTGCAATAAAAAGCATTCCTTGGACGACCCAATCAGCCTTGGGCTGGACATTTTTCATCCCTCATTAAAATATTTGTGAAAATAAGTAGTGTAAAGGATCTTAGAGCACTAGTTAACTTGTTCACTTCTTGTTTTGTTTTTTATCTTTAAAATAAATCTAGTTAGATATTTTTTTTCCGTTATTTAGTCAAAACTTACAAGGTACGTTCTTTTCCAAAGTTGATGAATCTCGTTCAAGGATGTCGAGCATTCTGTTGCGATAAACCTGTCGCAAGGAAACCAGATAACTTCCAGACTAAACTTCCTAAACCGCACTTGCGGAACCATGATCCAAAGAAGATCAGACTTATAGTAATTTAGTTAAAGCGAGGTTAAACAGGTGAGTTTAAGTAATAGCTTAACTTTAATATAAAAAAACTATTTCCTAAAATAAATGAATGTGTGAGTTTTGTTTGATAATTCCTTTTAAGAAGTTACAACAAAACAGTTCAGTAAAGTCCTCCCGAAATTATGCTGATATGCGTATGTAGCAACACGTCTAACAGAAACAATGAAATCATTTTTATATGAATTCGAGAGTTTAAATACCCAACAAAACGAATGGAAAATTTTTTTGAGGTTTGTATTACAAGGAATTACGTTACAGGCTGGTTTAGGAATTTCCAGAGAGCTTCAAGATTACGGACGGAAACTATCATTCTCTGAGACAAGTTCTTCACTAATTGGCTTGTAAAGACTCATATGTACTGATTGCAATATGGCCGTGATGCTGTATCTATCAACTAGTCAATCCAGTTTGTTTCACAAGACTCGAGTAACTCCTAACAAGAAAACCTTGCGAAAGGGAACGTCATTTTGTGACTACGTACAACATAAAATATTTTTAATGATGATTTTTTTTGGTTGCTGTGTAGAATCTGTTTAGAGGAAGTCAGTAGTAATTTGGGTTGTATTTTTTTTTAGGAAAATGTCTATTAATTTTAATTTGTGATGGGACTATGAGGAAATCTTTTAATAACCGTCTTAGTTTTTTCAAAGATAACATGCTTACCGCGTTTCGCTCAAATTTGTACGATAGCTTCTGTATGAAGGGTTACAAGAGTTACTACATTTTCATTAGTTTTTTTTCCGATATCGTCGTCTTTCCTTTACTTTTTGCTACTTGTTACAATTGTTATTCAACCTCACACCTTTAACGCTGATGCATTTAAACCGCGTATTTTTCTCTGGAGTTGACTTAGCTCACGAATTCACACTATATATATATATATATATATATATATATGTGTGTGTGTGTGTGTGTGTGTGTGTGTGTACATAGTCTCATGGTGTATTACTTTTCCTGCCCGCCTCCGTTTCTCATCAATAAAATCGCTTTAATTTTTTTACGAAAGAAAATTATACATATTTTCCTTTCGTAGCAGGTAAAAAGAAGACTATAAAATACTGGGGAGCAGCAGTTTTTACCTGTGCGATTTAAATCTCTGTCGCAAAGGTAACACGAAATAGACGGACACACGGCTACAGTCTTAAACGACTAGTACGTAAAGTCTATTCACGGTATCTTCACACTTTTTAAAAATCAAACCTTTAAATAAACAGCGTCTGGGTGTTTCATAAACACATAATATATCGCGAGCATTTCATGCTTCTGTAAACACAAAAGCATTATTTTTGGTAAAATTTAACTTTTATATATATTTTACCTTTCTGTTATAATATTTTATTTATAATGAATATGAATGAAAACCCGAGAGGACATGTGTGTTCGTGTTGCCCTGTAAGAAATAGGTCTCATGTAAAATGTCATTGAAACAAGTGCGCATAAATGCGGTGGGTTGTCCCTTTCGTGTAATTATGTAGACTTGGCTACGCTTTGTTTGCGCGAGGGAGAGGTATGGCCTAAGAACTTCAGCAGAGGCTTCAGGAAAGTCAGATCTAACTATGAATTGACTATATAGTACAGTGGTACTCAAAATTTTCTTTTAGGTGGCCATATTAAGAAAAACTAAGACCACCGCGGGCCGCACTCACGACACTTGACATAATAATATTTATGAACTAAAGGTAGGTAGGTAATTAACATTTAGAATTCAGAGTGTCGTGTATCGTCTTGCAAGTCGTTTGTTTATTAGTTCGATACGGTGATGGCGGGCGGAGGTAGTACATCAAAAATATGTACAGAAGTCGCCTGACTGATAAACACCTCGACGATATTGTGAGAATTGCATGCAACACGAGGGAGCCGGATTATAATAAAATAATGAAAAATATCGTCTAGTTTCATTAGTGACTTTAACTTTTAACAAATTCGTATTATGTATTGCTTTTTTTATTTTTGTAACAGACACCCTAAAAATAAGAATTTGGTAACTTGTATCTACTGAAGCCGGCGAGCGTGGGCCACAAAGAATGGGCCCGCGAGCCGCAGTTTGTGTACTCTGGAATTATAGTGTGTAACGAACGAAGTCAACGACACAAATACTTAAAACCAGCGGTGAGAGAGTCGCTTATACTGCGAAATTCCAGCCGTACACGTCAGTAAAATAACGGAATTGGCCAAGAACATGACGCAACCTAATTTCACCCAGCAGCTCAGCTAATAAGGAATCTTCGCACTGAGAGAAAATTGAAAAAAAAAAAAAAAAAAAAAAAAA
>NQII01000357.1:897781-922444 GCA_002778355.1 Clitarchus hookeri
AAACAAACAATTATTGTATAGGAATATACGGGCGGGAGTGACGCGTTGAGGCACAAACACAAAAATAACACATTAAATGCAACACAGTGTTTATTTACGTCACCTCTAAATGCCTTTTTACAGCAATGTTTATAATAATTGCTCAAAATTGCTACCACCGACAGTAAGGCAANTAAATGCCTTTTTACAGCAATGTTTATAATAATTGCTCAAAATTGCTACCACCGACAGTAAGGCAAGCTTGGTAGTGTCTGTGGAGTGATGATGATGCTGATGCAGCAGGTCACTGGCGCACCGTTTTCCCTCAACTATCGCCACCATTGTCAGCCAATCACGCCATATGTAGAGGTCGCCAAGCATGCGTGACTATTGGTGGAAGCATTTCCAGCAACTGTTTTAACATTTTCTGTACGGAATCACGCGTTACGTATGCTGCTAATANACTATTGGTGGAAGCATTTCCAGCAACTGTTTTAACATTTTCTGTACGGAATCACGCGTTACGTATGCTGCTAATAAACATTTTATGTTTCCGTTAATGTGTTATGTTTTTATGTTTGTGCCTTAAAGCGTCACTTCCGCCCATATATTCCTATACAATAATAGTTTGTTTTAAGTGAGCTCTACCACCCCTCAATGTTTGTCCAATGATTTTAGAATCACCCTGTATATTTGTTTGGCCACTCATTTGATTTCCTTCGTTCGAAAATACAGCTCGAGAGTTTGTTTGCGTTTTTTTGTGACGATTAGGAGAGTAACAGCATTTGTTAGTGCAGATATTGATTTTTAGTAATGTATAAATACATAAATAAGACCAGTTCAACAGGAAACTAAAAAGTAAATTTGTAAAAATTGGAGTATTTGTTTGCGCATTTAGCCCAGTATTTGCAGTATATCTTTTTAAGAACATTCCGCTTTCGCAGTAGTCATATTAGTGGAAGGATACTAAGGCGTAGAGCTCCGACACAGATGATATATGTTCGAATGTCGCTCGAACTTCTAGAACTACTTTATATCAACCCAAACTGTTTAATGCATTTGACGCCGAACAAATCTTTAGTTGCACCAACCAAATATTGGTCGGGGGCAACCAAATTAGAACAATAAAAATAATCTGGTTTCAGCAACAAAATATTTCGTCGTCCCTATACAAACGAATAATTTGGTTGCGTCAAACAAACTTTGTTTGATTCAACAAAACCTTTTTCTCAGTGCGTAAACACGGCAGTAGCCAATCGGACACAAGGTCCGTTCCAGAGACCCGCGCAGACTATCAGCGAATGAGTACGCTAACGTCCAAGGAAACGCCTCCCTGTATCACTTCTGTTTTTCTTTGTATATTCTGTGTCTGAGAGATGCGAGAGTTGTGAGAGATTCGGTAGACTCTTTCTTAGCGTTCTCTACCTGGCTGGCGCATGAAATACCGTGCAGAGGTTTGGTAGAAAACACGTGGTTCAAAAAACTGTTGGATGTTTCGCAGTGGTTTCTGAACAGGAAAGGCAATTGAGAAACGTTTTGTACTGAAAGATAAGTTCTCATTTAAACTACAACTGTCATTTTTTGAGCGTGAAAACGGCTAAAACTATTGTTTTCAGAATCAGTTTTAGTTGCTTAATTTTCTGTACAGAAATTTCAGAGAATTCTTTAGACATGCAGCATAGATTATGTTTTTTTGTTTCGCGTGTCGTAAAAGACGAGTCGCCGAAAGAAAGACTGCACGCCAGATATGGTCACCTAGCGCGTAGAGGTGTTGAGGCATGTGATGAGCGAGCAAGAATCGGCCTTACAGCTCACGCGTTTCGNATGGTCACCTAGCGCGTAGAGGTGTTGAGGCATGTGATGAGCGAGCAAGAATCGGCCTTACAGCTCACGCGTTTCGAGGCCTAGAACGCGCGTAATAGCTCCAGGCAGGCGCAACCGTAAAGGGCCGTGATCTTTGACCACCTGGCAGTGAAAAGGGAAGTGAATATGAATCAGCGACGGAATGAAATGATGCGGGGAAATAAGAATACCTCGGGAAAAACTCACCACCCAACGGCGACATGCGCCACGTTCCTCACAAGAGGACATCTGGGTTTGTCCTCGCCAAGAATCGAATCCGGTTCGCCTTGCTGGAAGTTGAGTGGTTAGACTACTCGCCTCCCACCTAGTCTAACCGGGTTCGATTCCCGGCCGGGTCGCTCCTGTATTATCGCATGTCGTAATCGTGCCGGGCGATGCCGCTGGTCAGTGGGTTTTACTCAGGGCGAGTGAGTGAAGAGATTTGGGCGGCTCTTAGCAGTGAGGTCTTGAGAGCCGATGAGGGTGAAGTGAGGCGAGTATGAAGCAGTGCCGGAATGGAAGGGCGGGGAAATGGGAGATCCCCGAGAAAACCCGCTGACCAACGGCATCGTCCGGCACGATTCCCACTTGCGAAAAAACCCGGAGTGACCCCGGCCAGGGGTTGAACCCGGTTCGCCTTGGTGGGAAGCGGGGTTTACTCAGGGATCTCCCGTTTGCCCAGCCCTTTCATTCCGGCGCTGCTCTATACACACCTCGCTTCACCCTGGTCGACTCTCAAGACCTCGCTCTTAAGAGCTTCCCAAATCTCTCCACGACAAGTGGACTCGCAAGACGTGCGTGTAAGATGAAATCCCTGCAAAGCGCCAACCTTAATCCCACTGTCTGGCCGGCAGTTCAGTTTGAGGTCACGAAGATTTCAAGTTTATTTAAAGTTAAAATATCTGGGTGTGTAGTGATAATTTTTTCGTTCTAAACCTCGCTGAACTGTGATTGCGACTCGCCATATGAAACACTGACTGAAATTTCCCTTCACTGACCTGTGTTCGCTTTTNCTCGCTGAACTGTGATTGCGACTCGCCATATGAAACACTGACTGAAATTTCCCTTCACTGACCTGTGTTCGCTTTCAGCCACTGCAATATTATCTGCATGCGTGTTACTGAAACATGTTGGGAATCTAAGCGACACAGTGTTAACCTAACTATTTTTCCTACTGAAGAAATCTCTTTAAGCAAATTCTGTATATTCTTAATTTGAAAGCTCCGAAAACATTCGCCACGATATTTTCCACAGATATCTTTGTCCTTATAATTTCAAATTTTCAGTTCACCCCTTACAGCACCCCCATTTTCTCCATGCACCCTTTTAAAATGCACAATTTAGTTGTAATACATCTTGTGCCCACTGAAAATTTAAAAATAAACGTAAATAAATCANCTCGCTGAACTGTGATTGCGACTCGCCATATGAAACACTGACTGAAATTTCCCTTCACTGACCTGTGTTCGCTTTTAGCCACTGCAATATTATCTGCATGCGTGTTACTGAAACATGTTGAGAATCTAAGCGACACAGTGTTAACCTAACTATTTTTCCTACTGAAGAAATCTCTTTAAGCAAATTCTGTATATTCTTAATTTGAAAGCTCCGAAAACATTCGCCACGATATTTTCCACAGATATCTTTGTCCTTATGATTTCAAATTTTCAGTTCACCCCTTACAGCACCCCCATTTTCTCCATGCGCNCAAATTTTCAGTTCACCCCTTACAGCACCCCCATTTTCTCCATGCGCCCTTTTAAAATGCACAATTTAGTTGTAATACATCTTGTGCCCACTGAAAATTTAAAAATAAACGTAAATAAATCAATGCTTACAAAACTAAGGCAAAAAAAACACTGGGTATCTCCAGCCGCCACCACGCAAAAATCGCCAAACGGTGAGTAGAGCTTCAGCAAAAAAATTGTATTAAAAGAGTTTTTAATATTTTTAACTGTGTCTATTTTACGAATAGCATTTAAGAAACTTTACACGTATGTATACAAGTTAAAGTTTCTTGACGTTTTGACAAAGGTTTTTTTTTTTTCAAGAATAGTTACAATAATTTTTTTTTTTCATTCATTGCGTTGTTTTAAGTCTGAACATACTGGCACAGAAACTTTAAATTATTATAGGGACGTGAATGACATCTTTACTTGATCAGATAGCTGATGCGGGCGTCCCTGTCGTCCTTAACTTTACCTGGTTTTTATACTTTATCTTCTCCAAGGCGGCGGCAGAGATAACATTATCAGTGACAAAGTACAAGCTAGTCGGTTCACAGTATGATTGCGTAAGAAAATAGTTCCAAATATAGCTTTTAATTTTTTGGGACAAGCATAAAGTTTTAAATTATTAAGTATGTCCTTAAATAATTTGCGTGTGTAAGCATTTGTTTCCTAGTAGCTTATAAATATTGTTAGTTAATATTTTGTTTCTGATTTAAAACGCATTTTGTGCAAGATGGCGGTCGCAGCAGGTCGGGGCCAAAGTGTTAATATGTTTCGAATAAAATAAAAATTGAAATCCTTTACAAATGCAGACAGAAAATATTGATTAATGCATTGAATGCTCAGTGTAAAGCATTCTCTGTATTACAAATACGTATATGAAATAATTATTGTGATGGCGAAGGGGTCGTGATTCTGGCAGCTGACTGCTCTTGATGAATATGTTGGAGGCTGATAACACAATAAATATTTCACAAGTGCGTGGACAGGCGGAGTGATACAGCATCAACCTTGGAATAGGTAAATTTGAAGTCTCGGACACGCAAAATGCATCCGCAGCCAAGTGGGCCCGTTAAAAGAACCCTAGAATAAATTTTAAAGTGAAATGTTGTGGCGAAACAGGCTGGCATATGTATATATGGGGTCGTCATTTAGCTTTATTTCCGTAAACGAGGTGGTCATGCATGTCGCGTATGGCTGATTTACGTTGAATATAACGTTTTNTCATTTAGCTTTATTTCCGTAAACGAGGTGGTCATGCATGTCGCGTATGGCTGATTTACGTTGAATATAACGTTTTTAAAAGACCCGCTCACCTTCTTCTCTGTTTGCGCCCCATGTGAAAATAACGTGTGCCAGAGATATAATTACTAGTACACATGCGCCTTTCATTGCAAATCTAGTGTACAAAAATAACTTCACACTAAAAAAAAAAAAATTTTGTTGTAGATACCAAATAAATTTGCCTGGAAGTACTTGTTTACAATGAACAATTTGTTCACTCAAATAATCTGATGTTGCTCCAAACATCTGCATTCGTTACTCTGACCCAAATAGAGCATTTAAAAATAATTGGTTGAGCCGAATAGCTATTTTGTTGTTTCGACATCATCTATATGTAGGACCAGTGACTTTTCGCGTAAAAATCTNTGGTTGAGCCGAATAGCTATTTTGTTGTTTCGACATCATCTATATGTAGGACCAGTGACTTTTCGCGTAAAAATCGGAGCACACAGTAGACTTCAATACTATATACACACCTCAGCTGTTGTTATACCTCCATTGGCTGCTGGTGCCGTGTCCGTCTTTGACCAAGCCATTCAGGACTAAGTAACTCCGACACTGAACCTTCGTGATTCGTGCGCAAACGGTTAACACGGGCCAGAACATTTTTTTTTTTAGCCAATCAAAGAAGCTGGACGACTCTACAGTGCTTTGGACTGTATCTTGTCTCGAAATCGTTTAGCGAAATATCACTTGCCCCTATCGACATGCATTTAATACGCACAACTATTTCACAAATACGTTCAAATAATCGGTTTATATACTGCAAATGGNCCCTATCGACATGCATTTAATACGCACAACTATTTCACAAATACGTTCAAATAATCGGTTTATATACTGCAAATGCTATAATTTTCATGGTATAGTCATATATATGTATTTAGTTTGAAGCGAATAAAGCATTTTGTCATAATTTGTTGCTGCAACAAAATCAACTTTATCAACAACTGTCATTTATTTGGTTAAGACTGTCGAGCAACCGGGTCCTTTGACTGCCTTCGTCCGAAAATATGGTTCAGAAGTTTGTTAGTAATTTCCGTGTCAATTAGAACAACAACTGTGCTTGCTTGAGCGCTTGTTGATGCTTAATAATAGTATAAACAATCGCAATGAAAAAAAAAATGTCTACGGGAAACAGCAAAAACGAAGCTGTCAAACTTGAAAACATTTATTTACTCACATGTCCAACATTACAACAGTATCACGTTAGCCGAGGTCGCTAAGGCGTTGTATTCGGGTACAAAATTAACGTGTTCGAAGAGTGGTCGTACTCGCTTCTTTCTTTGACAACCGATTCTTTGTTAAGTATGTAGAGCCAGACAAATATTTAGTTTAACCAACCAAGTCTTGCAAGTTTATGGCAACAAAATATGAGGAACCAAANATATATATATATATATATATATATATATATATATATGTGTGTGTGTGTGTGTGTGTGTAAGTTAAATACAGTTGTTCAAAATAAACAACTCAAAATATAGAACAATACAGAACTCCTGCACTATTACTGTATGTATGCTGGGGAATTTTTAATTTAAATTATAAGCTTATATGCAGTCATGGGTAGAGATATTTCTAAAATATTGATTATAAAAGTGTTTATTTTGGAGTGATCGAACCCAAGTCTGACCCAAATGGGAATAAAGAAACAAACGCCTACTATAGTTCATTCGTGGTTACTTAAAACATTTCTGAAGTCCTGCTACAGTTCTACAGTCAGGATATTACTTCGCCTCATGCGAACAAATATTAACCGAGTCTATAAAATGTCACCAAAGGGACAGCGCACCGCATTGCATGTGCACACAGTGTGATAATAATTTGCATAAGAACTATTTCTTACGAAGCATTGCCAACACTCCTATTTCCTCCCTGGTTACGAATAAATTATTACTTTATAGATAAAATATAAATATATGTTGAATTTAATAAATAGTAGATATTTTTATGTTAACATTTGTGATACATGACATTTGAGAAACTAGCGCCTCATTTACGGGGCGATTTTTGTAAGGTTTGATTAAAAATGTGTGAAGAAATTGCGAATAGACTGTACATAGGGGCAGTGATATTTCGCGAAAATAATTCGAGACAAGATACAGTCCAAAGCACTGTACGGTCGTCCAGCTTCTTTGATTGGCTAAACATGTTCTGGCTCGTGTTAACCGTTTTCNCGAAAATAATTCGAGACAAGATACAGTCCAAAGCACTGTACGGTCGTCCAGCTTCTTTGATTGGCTAAACATGTTCAGGCTCGTGTTAACCGTTTTCGCACGAATCACGGAGGTTCAGTGTCGGAGTTACTTAGTCCTGAGTGGCTTTGTCAAAGACGGACATGGCACCAGCAGCCAATGGCGGTACAGCAACAGCTGATGTGTGTATATAGTATTGAAGTCTACTGCGTGGTCCGATTTTTACGCGAAAAGTCACTGGCCCCTAACTATACATAGTCTGTTCATGAGGTTAGAGTGTAGGTAAGCTCACATAAGTGACATATCCGCTTGTACCACTAGCTCCAGACGCACGGGCCAGCAAAATGGTGCATCTGGCCAGAAACGTGGCGCTACGCCGTTCGCCAATCAGTGCCTGGTAACCTACTTGCCAGCCGACAGCGCAGCACACTGTAAAAACGCTTCCTTTGCTGACACGCGTGATTTGTTGTCACGAAGAAAATTTTTTTTAAAATATAACCCACTGCAAAGAAGACTTGCTGCAAACACAGCATTTTTTTAAAAATCTATATGCGGTAGTAATGGCTATGATGACCTTGCGTTGTCGTTAGAGTAGTTGAGCAGACGTCTTTGTGGTGATATCGAGGGTAGTTTAAGTTTCACTGTTAGGAAAATTTTCTATCTAGGAACAACAGACCACTTCCCCTTCTTATGTTCCGACTACTTTCGATAAGTAGGTTACAGAAGGTAAGTGAGTGACGTGGACTAGAATATGTCACCACTTGGAAAGACTTGAGGCTAGTGATTTGGAGAATCACTGCTCGTCAGAATTATCTGCAGGAGGACTGTACGTATAATCAATTGCAGCTTCGTAACTGCAGAATATATTGGTTTAAGAGGGTTTGCTTAGGGATAATAGTTACGTACTGAAAACAACAATCAACGACAGAATACCAAATAATATTTCTTTACTTGGACAAAAGCAGTTCAAAGAACATTTATTAGCTGTAAAGGATGGCAATGTCGCCGTAAAACAAACACGTACGAAGAAAACATTTATTAACAGCAAAACCTATGTTTCTGTGAACTTCTCTTTGAATTAAATCAATGTTGTTTTAATGTAAACAGGACAGCCTCAAAGAAATGGTTTTATTTGCCGTACATAAAACTTAGTAAGGATGTTTTTAGAGTATCCAGACATACACACGGTCTGTTCACAGAGGCATGCGCAGCCAATCAGAGAATGGGTACGCCCACATCAAAGGAACCACCACGCCATTGCGCCTTTGTGTACTATTCTACTCTGTGATCAGTGGCGCGTGGTGATGTGTTGCAAGGTAAGCTGGTGCTTGCTCAGTGCTGTACGCACTCGGCGCACGCAGCAGGAACCAGTAGCCAGAGTGGAGCCGGGAGAAACTGAATGTATTGCGGCCACTCACGAGAGAGCAGCGAGGTACCCATTATTCACGTGCTGTGACGTCAACTGCATTACTACGTTTAAGTGGCTGATGTGTAAACTAGCAAGTTATGAGGTATAGCACAGAGCAAAACACAGCTTACCTTGCAACAGTTCACCACCACACTCTGCTGCCTGTGATGAATACTTGTTTTAAGTTGGCAATTCTCATTTCCTAACGCCTTGAAAATTTATCAAGGTATCCGCTTACGTACAAAAACATCTTAATTTATAATGTTGTTCCACGCAGTGTTGGTAAACACTCCGTTTAGAGTCGCAAGATAAACACAGTAATCACCGCGCCACTTTGTGAGCCAATTAGGAGCACGGCTTGACGACTAAGCGAATTACCGCCCGCGTATTATCATTAAGTGTGTGCGTGTGGTAAAAAAATCTGGTAGCAAATTGCACAGGGCTGAACACGCTCGAGGTCAACTCAACGGCGTGTATGGAGAAATTGAACTTTAGTAGCTGCCGGCGAATTTCAAATAAGGCGCGACTGTTTAATAGCCAGCGTGTAAAAAAAAAAATCTTGTTCTTAGTATTGTTGTGTGCGCCGGTTGGGCGATGGTTAGTGTGCTAACCTTGAAACCAAGGTGAAGCTTATTGACACCCCGTGGAGAGGTATCCATCCTGGTTATGAGGTATAATGTATCAGCGTACGTCTCCGTATTCATTAGTCCTGGGATAAGTTCAGGACTTGAAACAGTTTTAATAATACTTGTTGCCGACTGATACACAATAAAAATTTGCAACTAGCATTCAAACGTTGTTTGATCACAGAATAGATAATTACACAGAGACGAAATAGCATGGTGGTTCCTTTGCACTAAGGAAGGGGTTTTGTTGAATCAAAACAAAATTATTTTGTCATAAACAAATTAGTTGTTTGTGTAGAGGCAATGAAATATTTTGTTGTTGAAACCAAATTTATTATTTTTATTTGGTTGCCTCAAACAAAGATTCTGTTGGTGCAACTTAAGATTTGTTTTGCTCTACACACGTTCAAGAGTTTCGTTTAATATTATAAAAGCACTGGAAGTCCTATCGAGTTTCGAACATCCATAATGTGCCCGAGAGCTACGGCTTTGCAACCTCAGCTGAAGTAACTACTAATGAAACCTGGATGTTTTTAAATACATGCATTTCAAATTCTAGACTACGTGCGCAAATAGATATTTGAATTTTTACAGCTTTTTTTGTATTGAACTTGTTTTATTAGGGAATGCACTAACAAACACTGTTGCCATCCTAACCGTCACAAAAAAATTGTAAACAAACTCTCGAGCTGTATTTTCGAACAGAGGCAATCAAACATGTGGCCAAACAAATATATATAGTAGATTCATAAAAATGTTTTGTTGACAGTCTAGTTTCTTTTGTCCCAGAACAGAAGTTTTGTTTGTTCAAGCGTGTATTTTGTTANAAAAATGTTTTGTTGACAGTCTAGTTTCTTTTGTCCCAGAACAGAAGTTTTGTTTGTTCAAGCGTGTATTTTGTTTGCTTAACAAAATATTTTGTTGGGGCAACAAACTAAATTTTTGACCCTATACAAACAAATAATTTGCTGGCTGTTCTCTCAGTGTGATGTTTGGGTGAGCGAGTATATCTAGAGACGGGCCTCGTTTCTGATTGGCTACTGCATGTTGCGAAAGATTCTCTATTGGCTGGGCTGCCGGCTGNAAAAATGTTTTGTTGACAGTCTAGTTTCTTTTGTCCCAGAACAGAAGTTTTGTTTGTTCAAGCGTGTATTTTGTTAGATTAACCAAATTCATTTTGCTGCTTTTCAATTGTTTGCTTAACAAAATATTTTGTTGGGGCAACAAACTAAATTTTTGACCCTATACAAACAAATAATTTGTTGGCTGTTCTCTCAGTGTGATGTTTGGGTGAGCGAGTGTATCTAGAGACGGGCCTCGTTTCTGATTGGCTACTGCATGTTGCGAAAGATTCTCTATTGGCTGGGCTGCCGGCTGNTATCTAGAGACGGGCCTCGTTTCTGATTGGCTACTGCATGTTGCGAAAGATTCTCTATTGGCTGGGCTGCCGGCTGTCAAGTGGGTTACCAGGCGCTGATTGGCGAACGGCGTTCCAACATTTTATTGGCGTGTACGGTTGGAATTCGCGGTATAAACTGCTGTTTCGCCTATTTATTTCCAAGTAACTTTAGTGGCTGGAGTCTCACAGGATACGTAAATACTTCTATTTTAAGGTTGATCAGAAAAGTAATTCCAAAATACACGTCTAGTTAGAGGAAATCACGACGCATGAAAAAACGATTTATTCCTCGAGTTTACCACCGCTCCGAAGCTGATGATGTGGATTCCTCGAAGATTTTTTTTTTCCCCCGGGGTCCTGATTTTGTCGCGCCGCGGCTGTTAAGTTATTGGTCGAAAATCGTAGGTGCATCTGCGCGCTGTTGGGTTTCCTTCAAGCAACCGGCATACACAAACAACTCCGAACTGGGAGATCAGGCGAGCCGATCTACCGNGGTTTCCTTCAAGCAACCGGCATACACAAACAACTCCGAACTGGGAGATCAGGCGAGCCGATCTACCGGCGCGTTTACAAAAACCTGTTCGGCTTCACCTCGCGGCCCGCGAAAGGAAGGGGGGTAGGATAGATATTCTCGCTCTCATTTGGCGTTGCCGCCACCCGCTAATGGCAACTCAGCAGCGCGGAGATAAGCCACGGAGCCGCGTCGCCCACAATAAATCTCGGCTCACCGGGACTCGAATTGAATAGGTCACTTATCTACACTTTTGCAATAAATTGAAATCGAAAAAAAAAACGGATTTTGGATGTAAAAGGAACGGCGGGGCAGAAGAGGAGAAGGAACGGAAAAAGGTGGAGAACAAAAGAAGGACGATGGTGGTTGGGAGGACTGGTGAAGAGTGGGCAACGCTGGAAACAATAAAAGAGCCGATGTCATAAAACATGTGGTCAGATAGAGAGAATTGAATCGAACACGGGGAATTGACTGTTCGGGAGACAGGGAACACGGTGTTTTGTCACGGCTGCGGCGGTGCTGCGGACACAAGGGACTGGACAAAACAAACTGTTGGCGTGCAAGCAAGAAGCCAGGTGTGGAGCGCTCGTAAACTCTTCAAGGACCGGACCAGAAAACACGCCGAGACCGAGCCGGGCCGGGTCTGTCAATCGAGACCGCGACTTCCCCCAGGGGTCGCACAAGTGCTTCTGGCCACCGCACAACTGCACGTCGCTCGCCTTCATACACTATACTATCTCATGGCTTTTCCCGAAATAACTCCAAGAGAATGTTGGGACGTGCGCGGCAGTAGTCCTAAAGTCACTAGCCCTAAAGCCACTAGCCCTAAAGTCACTAGCCCTAAAGCCACTAGCTCTAAAGTCACTAACCCTAAAGTCACTAGCCCTAAAGTCACTAGCTCTAAAGTCACTAGCCTTAAAGTCACTAGCCCTAAAGTCACTAGCCCTAAAGTCACTAGCCCTAAAGCCACTAGCTCTAAAGTCACTAACCCTAAAGTCACTAGCCCTAAAGTCACTAGCTCTAAAGTCACTAGCCTTAAAGTCACTAGCTCTAAAGTCAGTAGCCTTAAAGTCACTAGCCCTAAAGTCACTAGCCCTAAAGTCACCTGTTCCAAAGTCACTAGTTGTAAAGTTACTAGCCTTAAAGTCACTAGCTATAATGTCACTAGCCTTAAAGTCACTACCTCTAAAGTCACTAACCCTAAAAAAATTCAGTACTAGTGACTTTAGGGCTACTGACGAGTACCCATGCTTGGATGATAGCCAAGTATTTAGTGTCGCTGTGACAAGGCACGGAACTGCANCACTAGCTCTAAAGTCACTAGCCTTAAAGTCACTAGCTCTAAAGTCAGTAGCCTTAAAGTCACTAGCCCTAAAGTTACTAGCCCTAAAGTCACCTGTTCCAAAGTCACTAGTTGTAAAGTTACTAGCCTTAAAGTCACTAGCTATAATGTCACTAGCCTTAAAGTCACTACCTCTAAAGTCACTAACCCTAAAAAAATTCAGTACTAGTGACTGTAGGGCTACTGACGAGTACCCATGCTTGGATGATAGCCAAGTATTTAGTGTCGCTGTGACAAGGCACGGAACTGCANTAGGGCTACTGACGAGTACCCATGCTTGGATGATAGCCAAGTATTTAGTGTCGCTGTGACAAGGCACGGAACTGCACACCTCAAAGAAAAAATTACGCACCTCCTGTAATTTGGTTGCTCGCTGGGACAATGTTTCGTAGTCGTTAGTGTTTGTTGTCAAGTCCGGCGTGGTGTTCTGTACAACGAGTGTATTTTCATCCCATACTTCTCTTGGGCCACGAGCAACGTATTACCTTACACGTCGCGGTGGTGCCTATCATCTCTGAAATGTGACATTACATTAGCGGGTTTTTCGCACGTGAGAATCGTGCCCGACGATGTCGCTGTTCGGCGGGTTTTCTCGAGGGTATTCCGTTTCCCCCGCCCTTACATTCCAACGCTGTTCCATACTCACTTCGCTTCACCCTCATCGGCCCTCAAGACCACGTTGTTAAGAGCCGTCCAAACCCTTTCATTCCACTCCAACATTCGGAACAACCCTTATAACTTACATCACCAGGTTGTATAATAAGGCCCATACCTTAGATAAATATATGTATCGAAGATAAAGAACACGTAGATTCGTGTTCCAGTAGCAAAAAGCTGTTAACAGTGGAGGGTNGATAAATATATGTATCGAAGATAAAGAACACGTAGATTCGTGTTCCAGTAGCAAAAAGCTGTTAACAGTGGAGGGCGGAGGTGTGAAATAATAATTTGCCTGAAATGGTTGTAGTATAACCGATTATAACGTGCTTGTATAATTCTACCTTAAATTTTAACGTCACCTGCGTATAGCTAAAGCGTATAATTATTCCTTGCAATATTTCATTTGAGGAACGAGTTGTGCTGAATTAAGACTGTGGGTTTTGGGGAATTATTTTAGCTCCATCTGGGAGGCATCAAGACGAGAAAGATAATAGCCGGAGATTATAAAAACCCTGATTACACTCCTTGCTCAGATTAACGAGGAGATTTGGAGGCGCAAAATAAAAAAAAAGGAGGAAAAAAAACTTAAATATGGAACACTCATGACTACATTAACAATGACTCGAAGATGAAAGGTAGATTATATGGAGATGAATAAATCAGAGAGGTCGAGCCGAATTGCTTAGGGTGATGAAGATTAAAATAATAAGCAAGGACAAAATTCTGTATTTGATTGCGGAGGACAACGCACAAAACTGATATTTAGCTATGTTTGTAAGACTGCTTCAGCTAGCAAACAGTAATGCAACAGTGCCTATTCTAGGTTGGAAAGTGGGAGAATAAAATTCCCTTTTCTGCTGGAGCAAAACAATCTAATGGTCCGTGGGTGGTTATGAGTAATTTCGTCTCAAAGAAGCACATGAAAAAAAAAATTCATTCCAAGAAAGGAAAATAATATGTAATTGCTGGTAAACCAAATTCCAAACAGTACAGTGAAGTTTTTCAGGGTATGCTAATATTTGTTTTCTACTACTTTACACGCTTGGTTCACACGGCAGGTTGGTACCAATACTAAGATTTTTTTTTTTTAAATTTGAATTTGCCCTATTTAAGAGCGCTTGGAACCATTTTGGTTGAGTTTTCTTGCTGCCCAATATTCCTTCATGAGTTGTGACTGTCTTTGTTTTCTTTCCTCCGTGAAGGTGTAGTTGTTTTTCCTTCTGATTTTGGGTTCAAATTTTGCAGTGTCGACCAATCTTCTGAAGGTTTCACGGTCTCTCGTGTTTTCTTCTGTAATTGAAAGTGATTTTAGGTCGTTCCTGACTTCTTGTAGCCAATTGGTGGGTGTTTTTAGACTGTTGTTGTGATCGAAAATCTTTTTGGTTAGTCTGTAATTGTCCATTCGTTGTAGGTGGCCATAGAATTTTAGCCGTTTTTTTCTAATGTTCTCTGTAATTGGTTCTACTTTGGTATAAAGTTCGTTGTTGCTTTTGCATCTGTATGTTCCGTCTTCTGTTCTTCTTGGGCCTAGAATTTTCCTGAGGATCCGTCTCTCTTTTTTCTCGAGTTCTTCTCGTTGTCCTACCTTTTTTAATGTCAAGGTTTCTGCACCGTATGTTGCTTGTGGCCTAATTACTGTTTGATAGTGTCTGATTTTGGCTTGCCATGAGATCGTCTTTATAGTATAGATAATTTATGTTCCAGAAGGGCAATTATAATAACAAATTCAAAATAACAAAATAAACATTAAATATAAACGTCAAAAATGAAAAAGAAAGAAAGAAAGAAATCTACAATTATTATCTATTTTTTCGGAAACATCATTGACAAGAGTAAGTTTAAAAATACAGTTTTGGACGCATAGTTAATTAAGCCAGTTATGAATAATAGCAATGTTTTTAGAAAATTGGAGAGAAAAATGCTGGAAATATCACTTTAATACTTTACGTGCCTTTTTCGTTATTTTAAACACTTTTTATTTTGTAACCAGTTTAGGCTTATGTTCAACAAAAATACACACTCAGTGTAAACTAAGCTGCAGAACTACGTTTTAATTGGCCAATAAAAAAAAAATAATTGCGAGGTCTACCTGTGAGTGAATTCCTGATATATATGTTCAGCAACTGAATCTGACCTACCTAATGTATTTTCATGGAGTTTATTTTATTGGCCAAATATTTTAATTAACAAAACTTATCACATACAGTAATAATTGATACAATGTCTCGTTTTCTAATATAAATTTGTCGATTGTCTTTCAAATAATAACATATACGCAAAAATTAATTACTTAAAAATGTATAAAATATTATTTAGAATTATAAAAATTGTTTTAAAATGATTTAATTTAAATTTAATTACATTTGTTAAAATCTTCTGTTAACAAATTTTGTTAAAAGTAAGTATTTAATAATCTATGTTATAAAAAATCGTTGGCATATGTACAGATCTAGTGATTTATATCCATCTTAAATTATTCGCAAAAAGCTGGTAATCTTTAAATAAAATACTATGTACTCTATCAGTTACTGCTATGAAGGCAACCATCACTCAGATATATTGTCGATAAATTTAACCCCGCGGAAATATATTATGTCATTTAAATTCTTTTCTTGACTTTACATTTTAGGAATTCATGCACTGCGAGAGCTTTTAATAAACCATAGGCTATTCCCTTTTATTGAGCACTTTTAAAATCAACCTTTGAAATATGTCACTGCCTGTACCTGCATATATTTTAACTGGAACACTGCGTGGCCATAAGCCCAGTGAAGTTGGTAACGGCAGAAGGGAAGTAGTTCCATGTCTTATCGTTGAATGAAAAGTGTTAGTTAAACATTTGTGAATAATGAAACGATTTATTTTGCTTTATAATTTTTAAAAGCCCATAGGCGTAAAAATTTGTAAATTTTTGAAATATTTACTTTTCTAATTATTTCAGTTTTACTTCACCGGTGCGTGAGTAAAGTGCTCAGGCACATGACAATGTTAATTTTACATATGGTGGAAGNGTTGGTAACGGCAGAAGGGAAGTAGTTCCATGTCTTATCGTTGAATGAAAAGTGTTAGTTAAACATTTGTGAATACTGAAACGATTTATTTTGCTTTATAATTTTTAAAAGCCCATAGGCGTAAAAATTAGTACATTTTTGAAATATTTACTTTTCTAATAATTTCAGTTTTACTTCACCGGTGCGTGAGTAAAGTGCTCAGGCACATGACAATGTTAATTTTACATATGGTGGAAGAACAAATGATGTGCATACAAGTGTATATCTCAAAAGTGCTCAGTTTACCGCGAACAGCCCATAAACAGGAAACGGCAGCATATTCTGCAAGAGTTCGTCATTCTGAGCTTCACTTTACAAGACCGTTGAATTTATTTAAAAAAAAAAAACTTTTTAAAAGAATATTACAACAATGCAAAGCTTATAATACAGCGAGTAATTATCATAAGATTATCTTTCATTTCTTGCAGGCAAACGCGTACAAATCATAGGGTGTTTTGCTTAATTTACCCTTGCAATACTAAAAAAGTAATAGAAGCAAGTACTGCAAAAGAAACTATGATAAAGATTGCTCATGCGCATTCCCACTACTGCAAAGTTTAAAAACAAACATGCTTCAAAGATTCATTACAATATATTTTCAAAAATAAAAATGCATATTACATACCGATGATAATTTTAGTACACTTCAGTTATTAATAACGAGCTAAGCAATGTGTAATCTGATACTCCATTCTGTGGGGCAATGATTGAGGTTAAGAAATTTGAAATATTGATTAGCATCCCGTGAATATTCGTAAAATAGTATAAACGGTCTTTTTTTTAATTTGTATGGTTATAAAAGTGTAATGTTTTGGGGGAGTTTCAAAATTACAAACAGTATGGCGTACCAGAAGAAACGCAACTTATTTTAAATGGTAGGCAAAAATTAAGTGTCAAAGGCGTACGTCAGAACTCGAAATGGCAAAGGTTCCTGGCTACCAATTACTGAACTCCCGTTTACGATCAAACTAAATATAGTAACGCAGTTGTTAATGTTACCAGTGCAGGACGTGAGCAAATACAGTACACTTGTGAATTGCTGAGGTAATAATAACAGACTTGTTTACGTAGTGTTTTGTCTAATAAATAGAGACTTAATTGCTGTTAACGTGGATGTACTAACTTCGAACGCACACGCAATGTGCGTCGTATGTTTTAATTACGCTTCATTATGTATTGTATTCTCAAAAACACCTCTTACCTACACGAAGTCAGCTGGATGAACAGAATGCTGCCTATGTCGCCAAAACCCAAAAAAGAGAATAAGTTATAAATAACCAGCACATGTACATTAGAACAGTAACAGTGTGTACTTACAAGATGATCTCATTATGATAGGCCATTAGAAGTGGCTATAAAATAACCTTACGTAATTAAGCAGTTGACTGTTTGTTTTAAAGCTACAAATGTTTATCACGAATGAGATATGCTTTATATAACAGTGGAAAATAAAAATTAAATGGATCAGAAGTGTTTCAAGAAAATAATCAATATATTAGCGGCCGTATCCAGGTTTATGTAACTATCTAAAAATCGAGATATCAGCAAATAAAAAAAAATTATTAAATAACGAAAGCAGTGTTAAGCGCAAATGTTATTATCTCAAAAAATATATTTGATCATTTTCCAAAATAGCATTTTTGTGTTTTCGTGACTGAATTGCACAATATATAAAACAGTTATCAAGAGAGTTTATGAAACTATTCGGTAAATATGATATCCAAAGCAAGAACAAGCAGTTTCCTCGAGCAAAAATCTGGTCTTTCTTAACATTATGCGTACTTTTCATACTATCATAAAAGTAACTGTTTACTGAGCTCGGGCAGGCGTGTAATAGTAAGCATGAAAAACAGCTTTTTACTTGGTCATGAAAATGCATTGTGTGTTGAAGCTTTGACATGGAATAACAAGTTTGTTGTTAGTTGGCATGTACTACATTTATAGTACGTTGCTTTCTTACAACTTCATTACTTTCTAGTAGAGGATAACATTTTACTAGAGGATAAATTGTTTTGCCATCATTATCATAGCACTTAGTGCAACTTGTGCCTTAAGAAAATATACCCGTTTAGAAAACGTTAATCCATGATTTTAAGTTTTATTCAAGCTGTTAAAAGTTGCAGCAGGAAACCAAGACACAAGATAACATATGATACTTTCTCAATAAATTTAGATTGAGGAATTATTTATTCTCCTTAAGTCAGCTCTCTGTAATAAATTGGCATCTGCGAAAACAGAGCGGTTTCATTTGCATGTTAAGTTACACTATCACCCAAGATCTTAAAGGCCGACTAGAGGATTAGTCAGTTAAAAAAACTTAAATCTTCTAAAAATTAACATATGACACGTTTTTTGGAGAAAGCAGTGCTTACTCCGACAATTTTAACGTAAAAGCAATCTTAGAGCTGTCTAAGCCAAGAATTAAACTTCGCATATCACGTAAGTTTGAATGTAAATGTAGATATATTCTTACCTATATCTGCGTATTTTCTTGTGTTTATCTTATTTTGTTGAAAAGTATGAGGTTTAGTAGTTAAGCCTAATTTGTTTGTGTAATATAATTTATTCTATGGAGTGTTTTGGGTTTAATATTATTTATGGTAGGTAGATAGGGCTTAACGCCTCGTCGACAGCGAGGTCATAAGAGACGGAGCAAGTTGCTCAGAGAAGCGAAAACGGGGAAGAAATCGGCCATGGACTATTGTAAGGTTTATTCTACACATGTTAGGAACAAAACGTGATTTATTATGGGAGAGTTTGGGATAGGAAAAATTTCCGCCGCTAGGTGCGCAGTGTTCCAAGCGGGTAACATTTAATTAAAACTTTCAGCGACGTGAATAATAAAAGAAAAAGATTTTACTTAGTCAAGAAGTTATTGCATGTATATTTAATATTATTGAAATTATTCCCGGTCTGTTACGTAGAAAAAAAAGAGAAAATGTGGTACACATACGACACTAGCGCTCACCAATTGGCGAAAATTGTTGGTTTGCCAAACTTTTAACATTGATCTTCCCAACCTGTAGCAGAAGTAACGTTAACTGTAGTAACTATACATCCCAGCATTCGTGTGGATTGATTTCGGGAAACCATGGAAAACAGAAATAAGTATGCAATGGCCCGGGAATCGAACCCGTGTCCTTCCGAATGCGAGTCCAGTTGTTTGCAACTGGAATATCTACTGTATTTGCAATAANCTTTCTTAACATTATGCGTACTTTTCATACTATCATAAAAGTAACTGTTTACTGAGCTCGGGCAGGCGTGTAATAGTAAGCATGAAAAACAGCTTTTTACTTGGTCATGAAAATACATTGTGTGTTTAAGCTTTGACATGGACTAACAAGTTTGTTGTTAGTTGGCACGTACTACATTTATAGTACTTTTCTTTCTTACAACTTCATTACTTTCTAGTAGAGGATAACATTTTACTAGAGGATAAATTGCTTTGCCATCATTATCATAGCACTTAGTGCAACTTGTGCCTTAAGAAAATATACCCGTATAGAAAACGTTAATCCATGATTTTAAGTTTTATTCAAGCTATTAAAAGTTGCAGCAGGAAACCAAGACACAAGATAACATATGATACTTTCTCAATAAATTTAGATTGAGGAATTATATATTCTCCTTAAGTCAGCTCTCTGTAATAAATTGGCATCTGCGAAACAGAGCGGTTTCATTTGCATGTTAAGTTACACTATCACCCAAGATCTTAAAGGCCGACTAGAGGATTAGTCAGNATTTGCATGTTAAGTTACACTATCACCCAAGATCTTAAAGGCCGACTAGAGGATTAGTCAGTTAAAAAAACTTAATTCTTCTAAAAATTAACATATGACACGTTTTGTGGAGAAAGCAGTGCTACTCCGACAATTTTAACGTAAAATCAATCTTAGAGCTGTCTAAGCCAAGAATTAAACTTCGCATATCACGTAAATTTGAATGTAAATGTAGAGATATTCTTACCTATATCTGCGTATTTTCTTGAGTTTATCTTATTTTGTTGAAAAGTATGAGGCTTAGTAGTTAAGCCTAATTTGTTTGTATAGTATCATTTATGCAATTGAGTGTTTTGGGTTTAGTATTTTTTAGGGTAGGCAAGTAGGGCTTAACGTCTCGTCGACATCGAGGTCATAAGAGACGGAGCAAGTTGCTCAGAGAAGCGAAAACGGGGAAGAAATCGGCCATGGACTATTGTAAGGTTTATTCTACACATGTTAGGAACAAAACGTGATTTATTATGGGAGAGTTTGGCATAGGAAAAATTTCCGCCGCTAGGTGCGCAGTGTTCCAAGCGGGTAACATTTAATTAAAACTTTCAGCGACGTGAATAATAAAAGAAAAAGATTTTACTTAGTCAAGAAATTATTGTATGTATATTTAATATTATTGCAATTATTCCCGTTCTGTTACTTAGGAAAATAAGAAGATGTGGTACACATACGACACTAGCGCTCACCAACTGGCGAAAATTGTTGGTTTGCCAAACTTTTAACATTGATCTTCCCAACCTGTAGCAGAAGTAACGTTAACTGTAGTAACTATACATCCCAGCATTCGTGTGGATTGATTTCGGGAAACCATGGAAAACAGAAATAAGTATGCAATGGTCCGGGAATCGAACCCGTGTCCTTCCGAATGCGAGTCCAGTTGTTTGCAACTGGAATATCTACTGTATTTGCAATAANCCGGGAATCGAACCCGTGTCCTTCCGAATGCGAGTCCAGTTGTTTGCAACTGGAATATCTACTGTATTTGCAATAAAACTGCTCTTAATTAATAAACTTAACAATTCAAACGATAAAAATATATCGTCTACTTGAAAATTAGGTACAATCATGAGAAACTGCAATAACTTTAGCTTCAGATTTCTTCAACTTTCACACTTTTTAATTTAAATACTTAGTATTAGCAACATATTGGAGTTATAATGTAAATTTGGTCTTAACCCTCTGTTAATAAGGGAATAATAAAAAAATATGAAAAAATGAACATTATTGGCAACTGTTGCAGAAGAAACTTTTATTTCCCTTTTTCACCCCAACAAAATAAACCTGAAACCATTATTGCACGACATACACTGTATGATATCTTCTTCCCTTGCAGTTTCACAGATATAAAAAAAAACAAGAATATTTTTTTGTACATATCTCCTTAAGTATCTTAGAGCGTGGGTGTCCATGTCTTGGTTTAGCAGCACACTTTTTGGTAGGCCTTTGGGACGCCTCTAGTGCTTCTTTGTTAGGGGGGGGGGACGAAGAACTTTTATTTCTGTCGCTGTTTTATTCTTGGTGGAGAAAACAACGGCAGCTGCCTTTGGAAGTGGAGATATTTGCTTCAGTAACAGAAAGGGAGACGATGAATTGGGTCTGGAACTTGGCGAAGAGCACTTTTCTCCATCTTCTCGCTAGATGAGAATCACTTGGTGTATACTTGTACTTGGTTGGAACTCCGTATTTTTATATTTGTCGGTATGTGTCACATGCTGAGCTAACGACAGAGAATTTGCAACAGAGAGAGAGAGGGGGTGGTGTGAGGGTGACGGAAGAAGCAACAAAATGATGTTCCTCAAATACACCTGTGTTAACTGGACACACTCCTGTAGCTCTGCAAGCGTTCACAGCCGTACCCACTGTAGTAGCTATTCCAAAAACAATACCGAATAACAAAGCCACTTAAGAGTGAGTGACGCACATACCTGANTACCCACTGTAGTAGCTATTCCAAAAACAATACCGAATAACAAAGCCACTTAAGAGTGAGTGACGCACATACCTGGATTTGCCCTAAGCAACTTTTCGAGTTCATCTGAATAGTAGGCATTCAAGGGCTTGAAGAAGACGAGGCTGGAGGTGGCGTATAATGTGACCTGGTAATAATAACACGCACAAAGCTTCGATGTTTTTAGTGTGCGTTGAGAGCCCATACAAAAGAAGAACTTTTTCCTGCATGCTTGGTTTTAACAGACTTAAGTAAATGCTGCAATCATTAAGCAAATCTTTGTTTTCACGATTGAATTCAAATCACCATCTTTGAAATCGTCACATGTGCTTACCTAATTGTATATCAACGTGGGAGGGATGTTGGAACCTGAAGCACTGATGCAGCATAATGCAGTTGTGTTCATCTCACGCTCTCCGCTGGATATTACTCCTACTTAAGATTTTCCTCCTAGGTTTTTTCTGGGCAATGGGGAGCCCTGTCTCATCCACGCTGCATATGCGAGTATCATAACGTTTGAAGGTAATGTCTGAAGAGAGAAGGGAAGTAGCAGTAAAATAGCACAGAGATGATAAATTGCTGACGGGTGATCAGTCCTAAGCAGTATCGTTCGTTCCATTCCTATTATTTTTGTGTGGAACCGCAGTAAAGAAAGGCTAGTACAAAATGAGATGACGTAAAAAAATAAAAAGTAACAGTATGCAAAATACTTTGATGTGCTCGTGTTATAATTTTGATAGGTTGAAATCACGCCAATACAAATAAAACTGTTCCCGTTTCCATTACAGAGGCCGGTATCATGCAATGTTAATGCTAGGGGCACTGTCGAATTGTGATGCCATCGATGTACTAGTATGCGATGGATAGACCGGTGGTCCATCCATGAANAGTATGCGATGGATGGACCGGTGGTCCATCCATGAAACTGATTGCTGGTCCAGCCATAGCACTCGCGCCATTTTGTCTTCAGCGCGCTCCAGTGCAGCGTAAAAGACCAACACACTCTTGCAATACCACGACATGTTTCACAGGAAACAAGCTTTTAGGTACTCTACCAATTATAACACCGTAATAAATTACCTGTAGCGCACATCCTGTACACATCTGTTCTCCCCGTGGTCTGTAATTTTTCTAACAATTAGCGGCTCGGTCGCTTGTATTTTACTGCGTTCCACACGCATGCGCTGTGCACAGTCCCTGAGATATTGAAGTGGTCCAATGGTGGCGCTGGTCCATTGATGGCACCTATCCCCTAATAGTTTTTAGGGATAAGGAAGGAGTACACACGAATGACGACTTGTTCTCAAACAGTGCACAGGGGCAATTTTCAAAGTTACATATGCTTACTGATCTTATTGGCACAGGACATACGCACTCATTTCGATTTTAGTCCTTAAAGATTCCTCTGTACTGCCATTTCGACTTCTGGGGACATTCCAATACGTAAGGACTTCAGTGTTTTAGAGGCAAACGAAAGAAACATGACCTCAGACTTTTAGGAAGTATAGTTACTGAGATTAGTGTTTCTCTTCTGATCGCATTATTCTGGAACCAAATGTGTAGCAACAAATTAAAATTTTAGGCAAAACGTAAAAGTATAATTAAAGTCACCATATTTCTGATTTTATTTATAAGTTCTCCGTGGTTTTTGGTTGTAATAAATCTGTTAAAAAAAATAAATTTGAGTTTGGGAAACACGTATTGATTTTTTCTTGCCATAGTTATGTGAGGCGAGGTGTTTCAATGTTTGTCATTTATTGCAATGAATTGGAGCCAAATGCCTTTGAGTGCTCCCTGTTAATGTAAAATTTAAGAATAATTAATTATTATGTTTTATAACTGGCGAGGAATGTTAATGAATACAGAGTTTTTTTTCTTTTTAATGATCTTCGAGTACAGAATTTCTTTGTATGCTTCATAGGAGTTAATGGGCGTTATAGATAAACACTAAAGATATTGTAACTATATGGTTGGTACATTTTATGCCACTTGGACATTTCATAAAACAAGATAAACTCCCAGCGCCCAGATGGGTAACACCTTACACACACGACCCTGTCACGCAATATTTAATTTTGGAAATATGGTAAATGTATATTTACATATGTAGTATGTATATATACACATATTTGAATACCAATTTTAAATATATGGAATATATAAGTAAACGGGGGAACATTAATTGTGTGATTGTATTTCTATATATGCGCGCACACACACATACACACACATACGCACTTCTGGATAAAAAGACTGAGAGGTCGCTCCTGATGTAAAAGAGATCATAAACCTAACACGACATAATCTGAAGTGATTAATAAGTATTGCAGCATGTGACTGCAGAGAAAGAAAGAGAGAGAGAGAGAGAGAATTGTATTAATTTTTTTATGTATGTTTCCAAAGTAATTATTTTCTTTTATTTCATTTCCGGTATTATATCGTTTTACATTTCTGTAATATGTATTGTTCTATATTTTTTTGTATTATAGATGCTTTTGGACTCTGTGGGATTTTGAAATTTTAAAAGACTCAATTTTATTTTACATTTATATAATTTCTTAATTTTATTCAATGTGAATATTGATTTTTATTTTTATTTTTGTCAGGCATTTTAGTTATGTTAGATTTGTATTTTGTTAGTTAGTTTAGTAGTTTTATTTTGGATTTTTCGGTAGGGACGTCCAGTTTCTGCGAAGTTCGTACAGAATATTTGAATTTGTGTCAGATAGATGTATTGGGAGAGGAAATATTTTTAATGTGGTTTATTTTAAATTTCATTACTATTGAGTGCTTTTCCGCAACAATTCATTTCCGACAAAAATTTGTTACGTTCCGTTTGTAAGAAGTTACGGAGAATGAACGGACAGAGTATTCCTATTCTCTCAGGCGGGTGGACATGCTGCGTCGCGC
>NQII01000357.1:922543-950106 GCA_002778355.1 Clitarchus hookeri
CCCCCCCCCCTTCCCCTATTTTTTTTACTAGTAACGAACTTTCAGTTTGAATTTCAGAATTTTTGTGGCTCTTCAAAAAACTGATACTTCAACTATTTAATTAAATAACTGGAATATGCAACATAATCTAACCTTTATTTAATGTGTTCATAATTAGTTTATTTTTATTTCATTAAAAGGCTCACGCATTTTCTAAGTTCTATTACATTTTAATGCAGTTCAAATGCTTGACCCAACCCAAAAAATAATTTTTATTCTAAAATAATTTTTTTTCTTAGTGTGTGGTGTGTGTCAAGATAAAGTTTGTGTTCCGCACGATTCTATCCTTGAGTGTTATTTATGTAATACACATAACACTATGATATGTATGTGCATATCACAAGGTGACAAGGAACATATCACCCACACCACACCTAAAGACATCGCAATATTAAAGTGGTATGCGCTCCTCAGAATAGATATTTCAAATAAATTATATTTATAAAGTATTACAAACTACGTGACATGAAGAAAGTAGTGTTTGATTAAACTGAAATATGAAATCTGATTAGCTTTGGTGAGTAATGTCAACCCTCTATATTCAGAAAATTAGGGCATGACATACACTGAAGAGCCAAAAAACTGGTACACCTGCCTAATATCGTGTAGGGACCCCCGAGCAGGCAGAAATGCCGCAAGACGACGTGGCATGGACTCGACTAATGTCTGAAGGTATTCAGGAGGCAATTCACACCATGAATCCTGCAGGGCAGTCCACAAATCCAATCTGTGCCAATTTGAGAAAGGGTTGCACGTTTGTCACGTTTAATGATTCTCGCCAGTTCTNATGTCCCATCTCTCGTGCGCCGACTATAACACCACGTTCAAACTCACTTAAATCTTGAAAACCTGCCATTGTAGCAGCAGTAACCGATCTAGCTGCCGACTGCATCGCGTTACTCTGATTGGTTTCATACCTCTGTTATTTGCATACGCAAGCCTATACCTTTCTCTCTCTCTCTCTCTCTCTCTCTCTCTTCAGTGTATTATTATCGCACAGAGTTTTAAACAACTGTCTAAGATGAAATCAGCTGTCATGTATTTAAATTATGACGTAAAATTAGCGAAATAATGTTGCCTTGGTGTAACACTCTCAGGCGAACGTCTTTCTCGTGATCTCGTGAAAACATCTTCAACGTTTTAAATCGCGCAGTTGCTTGCCTTTCAGTATAACGACTTTCGGACAGCGATACGTTTGCCTAGCGGAAAGAGATTATGTTGTACAACAAATTTTCATGTAAGATATAACAGACATTCAGTTAAAAATTTACTATTCTATTCAGGAATTTGGTGTTTCATAGCAAGTAGTATATATTTATTGTGAAATAAATTCGTTTAAAAATCTCAATTTTCATGGCCGCGTACACTTCTTGATAATACGAGTAGGATATAACTCATACCTTGTTTCCTTTTATAATTTTGCAAAACGCATCACCTCGCAGTAATTTCACAAGCAATTCATAATGATTCTGTATATAGGGGTTAAAAGCGAAGGATCAGTGAAGAAAGGGGAAGCGAAAGTTTTGCAGTGAGCAAACAGTTTTCGGATTGAAAGAGCGGAGTGGACAATTTTTTTTTAATCATATGTACGTATTTTACGTGGTTTAGAAGCGTGAAAAGAGTATATCGTATATTTACGCAATTTTTGTGGGGAAAAAATTGGCGCGGTTATTAGTTCCAACAAAAAGATATTAAATATTTATAAGTTGTATTAGACACTATAAACATGATGTCAAGAAATATTTAAGGGGCTTTTATTCAAAGAAATTACGTGAGCAGTTTTCCCTTTTTCATGTATTCTCGCAAGCCACAAGAGAGAGTTCTGTGTCAAAAATATTAATACACTATGAAGCAAAATGTAACTGGTTGAATAGATGGTTGGTGGATTTTATTATTATTTGCTTGAGTATATTAAATAAATTATTTGTGCTTCACGATTGTTAAAAATGAGGTATTGAGTTTTTGATAATTTTATTATCAATCATGTTTGGTAACACCTAAATTTATAAAATTTTTGCAATTCCCATTTTATTATTATTTTGTACTGAACGTATTACGTTTCCTGATGGGAATAATATTTCTAGCAACAGGAATGATATTTCCAAAATAAATAATTTAAAGTAGCAAGAAATATTATGTAATGTTTTTTATGTGAACAGTACATGTTACTTTTACAATCGTATTTCTGGCATAAAATGAAAGAAACTTTTGATGATGACTGTGATTGTTCTGCCAGGTCTTGTTTTAAAAAATATCACTTATATGTATTATAAAATTTATATTTTTCTCTCTTCCTCTCTCTCTCTCTTTCTCTCTCTGCCTCTCTCTTTCTGTGCCACGTTCTTTTTCTTCAGTGCTTGCATAAAATAATAGACACTTTACACACATGTATTCTTCTTTTGAGTCTGAAAACAAACCTTACTTTCGTGCGTCCAAAACGTCTGGCTTCTTTAGCCACCCCTGTTCGGAACACGTGTGGAGGAGAAAAGTGGTTCTTTTGTACTACATATCGTGTTTCGAAATCTGCACCGAAATTAGCTAGCCTATACACCAGATTTCGCGCATGTTTCGGGAACAAATATATTTTCTCCTTATTATAAGACGTGTTTGAAATAAATATAAACAAAATAAAAATGCACGTTGCCATTCCAGTATACTTCCTCCTCCCACAGAATCTAGCGAGGAGTATGGCCGTGTACTAAAATTGTGCTGATTTTATTTTTATTCCGTTTTTGTTGGCCCCCGTTTCTAATAAACGGGTATAGAAAATACCGTCAAAATGCCAAATAATCATTTTCCATTACCTTTACAAAATTTAATTTGAATAACTGAAATAGAAATTCACAGTGTGCCGTTACGCACGTGATTATTAATAACGATATATTTGTTTCAATGGAATAAAATAGACGGAATTTTATATTTCATTTTGAGTTAAAATAATTTTAAAATGCTGATTTTTTTTTTTTTAAGTTATGTCATTTAATTTTAGTTTTAGATTTTGTGCCACACATTTAATTATTTCGATAACATATACGCTCAAGCCATTTAACACAGAAATATGTATGTGTGTAGGCTGTTCAAATTTAACAAACGCTATGAAAATAAACCTCTGTAAAAAGTCACTGTTCATAACGTGTACATTTTATTGTAAGCAGCGGCTGAAATACTCATGTCAAAGTTACCAGAGAATAGAAAAAGTAGTTCCATGTTTTATCGTCGTATTAACAGCATGACGATTAAATTTGTGGTCACTGGATTTAAGTAACTGGGTTTTTGTTTGTTTTATGCACATAAGAGCAAGATCTTGGATATGATAAAAACATTTAGATGCCTAAAGTTTTCTCAGCTTCACTAGAAAGACGAGTGAATAAAGTGATCGGGTCCATGGCAATGTTAATTATACTTGTGGTTTAGGAATACATAATGTGCATGCAAGTAGATCTTAAGCAGGGTTTTCCAAAGTGCTCAGTTTAGAGTGAAAAGCCTGTGACTGCTTCGTACGTTTCACAGAGTTTATTTATATTCAATGGCGCTAGTCGTTTTGTCCGCGACAGCCCTGATGTTTACTTGCTCCAGAAGGATTCATATTATAGTCCATTCGCGGTTACTTCCAACTTTTCTGAAGCCCTGCTTAAGTTCTAATTTCAAATTATTACTCCGCCTCACGCAAACAAAGCTTAACCAAGTACGGAAAATTACGCCAAAGGGACAACGCACCGCATTCGTGGGCACTCATTCTAATAATATTCGGCATAAGAACTATTTCTTCCTAGCCACTGCCAACACATCTATTTTCTCACTGGTTTTATTCGCATTAATTATGAACGAATTATTATACACTGAGGAGCCAAAAAAACTGGTACACCTGCCTAATATCGTGTAGGGCCCCCCAACCACGCAGAAGTGCCGCAAGACGACGTGGCATGGACTCGACTAATGCGTGAAGGTATTCAGGAGGCAATTCACACCATGAATCCCGCAGGACAGTCCACAAATCCAATTTGCGACAATTTGAGAAAGGGTTGCACTTCTGTCACGTTTAATGATTCTCGCCAGTCGTCGTTTGTCCCGTTATTTCACGATCTTTTTCCGGCAGCAGCGATGTCGAAGATGTGATGTTTTAGCGGATTCCCGATATTCACGGTACACTCGTGAAATGGTCGTACGCGAACATCCAAATGTTATCGCTACCTCGGAGATGCTATGTCCCATCTTTCGTGCGCCGACTATAACACCACGTTTAAACTCACTTAAATCTTGATAACCTGCCATTGTAGCAGCAGTAACCGATATAGCTGCCGACCGCATCGCGTTACTCTGATTGGTTCCATTCCTCTGTTATTTGCATACGCACGCCTATACCAATTTTTTTGGCTCTTCAGTGTAATTTACGTATAAAATATAAATAAAAGTTCATTCTAACTAAAAAGTATAGTACTTTTAGTTTAACAAAAGAATAAAACGCCTATGATACATGGAATATTTAGGAAGCAACCGAACATGTCACACGTAGGGTGATTTTTCAAAGGTTTTATTATAAAACGAGTGAAGAAACCGCTAATAGACTAGCTATCAATACTAAAACCTATTGTGTATACACAGTTATGTACTTCCANATGTCACACGTAGGGTGATTTTTCAAAGGTTTTATTATAAAACGAGTGAAGAAACCGCTAATAGACTAGCTATCAAAACTAAAACCTATTGTGTATACACAGTTATGTACTTCCAATTTTTCTGAAGTCCTCCTCAAGTTCTAGTTTCCGACTAGTCACTGAGTATTCTTCCGCTCCATTAAAAAAAAACTAAAGCAAGTCTAGACAAAAACGTAAATGATCAAATGAGGAAACGTCATTCCGTTTTTTAAAACTGGAAAAATCCATAATTAATAATTTTATACATATCAGTGAAGTGCATGATTCAAAGAAAGCTACCTGAAAACTAAAATATATTAATCAGAACGTTTACTTTACAAATAATGTAACAAAATTTTTATTGATTATATTTCACGGAAAATAATTTTTTACTAGCCATTAACAACGTACAAATTTTATATGTTTTTAATTCATATTAAATGTGAAATAAATAATTATAATACTTTGGGGAAAATTTTAAGTGTGCGTTTTATTCAAGCAATAAAGAAGGTGGTTTAATTTTTACGGATGGTATATGTAGGAAACAATTAAATACGTCTTACAGGGGGCGATTTTCGAAGGTTGTATTCAAAAAGTGTGGAGATACCATGAGTAGACCATAGAAGAACTTCTAAAATAAATTACAACAAAAAAAGGGCACGAAAATAATGATCCACGTAGACATGAGTCAATAAAATAAGTATTGAGGGTGCTGGACAGTTTAAAGTATCATTAAACAATACAATTCCATTACATTAAATAAATGCCTCATTATCGCTGTGTTTTCCAAGGTCCTGGCAGAAAGCCATCGATGCACTGCTTCTAGCACTTTCCAGATCGACATAACCAGTCTGATAAAAAAAAAAATACAGACTCGCGATTCGTTTTCTTTGTGTGAGCACGGCAACAGGTTTCGGCGCGAACGAAAACCGACGCCTTCAAAAGACACAATAACTGTTCTCCGACCCACACTTTGTAGCATTAAAATGTCGAAACACGTCTTTCAAAATCAGGTCCCCGTGGAAGAAAAAAAGGGAAGAAAGAGAGAGAGAGAAAAAAAAGCAACAACAAGAAATGTGGTAACAGCGTTTCGCCTCCGGATGCTCGATTCCCAGCTTACATATTAAGTGATTTGGGCGGCGAGGTTTGAAGCACCGGCCGACCGCGGCTATAAGGTCATTATTTCCACGTTTTTACGGTAGGAATGTCGGCCTTAGAGGATTTCCCCGCCTTGGCATGTAGTCGGAGTGTACCCGGGGAGGTTTTTTTTTTTATTTTTTTGCTTGTGCCAGTCTTTCTTCTGGGCACGGAATGCCCCGCAAACAAGCCCGGCGGAATGTCATTACCTTCTCAAATTAATTCGTGAATACCCTTAGCGACAGTCTTATTTATTTGTTTGTCTGTCCCGCCCTAAAGAAAAGGAAAAAAAAGGGGGGAGGGTGGTGGCGGAGCAGGTACGAAAGAATATATATAAAAAAATGGTTGCCTGTAAAGTCGGTTTTACGGGCGAAGATTTTACGTGACAACGTAGTGCTGCGCGCGCGGCAGACCGATCATAGTTGAGTGGGAGAGAGACGCAAGGCATTCGGCGGGCCTCTCTCTCGTTCGGTGACTCATCGTAACGTTACCGAGCGTTACACTTTTTCATAAGTGACTCCCAGTCGCAACCTAATTTAAGACGTTGTCACGTCAAAAAAGAAGGGAAGAGACTGTGAAGAACAAGCGAGAGAAGACAATGGGAAAGTGTAGCCGAGACGCCGCGCGCTATGAGACAGATTGCCGCTTCTCCCGCCTCCATCCGCTCTTGGCCGCGAGCTCCCAAAGAATGTGTGTGAATGTGTGCGTGTGCGTGTGTGTGTCGCTGCTTGCGAGCGCTCGGGCGAGTCGTAAAACCGGGCCGTAAAAGCAGAGAGATTAAAAAAAAAAAACTTGTACTCGTTTCGTATTCACACCTGTGCCATTATTCATCGGCGCACGATACCAAGTACGAGCAATTTTGACACTGGAAGCGACGGGATAAATAAACGCCCCGCATTAACACCCAGCGCCAAAACGCGAAATTTATGTCGGGAAAGAAATTAACGCGTTCAAGCTGGCGGTTCATTAAACGGTAGTTAAACTCAAGCTCGTCGGGTGTTATTTAACGCAGGAGTTTGTGCGTGATCGGTGCACTACAAGGATGCGGAGACGAAACCGCCTCTTGTACCGTAGAACTCCAGCAGCGCACGCCAGCAAAATGGCGTCGCTGGCCTTGCAACGTATCGAACAACCACGGAGCCATGAATAGGCAGCAGATGGCCTGCTGAGACTCAACTGAAGCTACATTTATACANACGTATCGAACAACCACGGAGCCATGAATAGGCAGCAGATGGCCTGCTGAGACTCAACTGAAGCTACATTTATACAGATCGCCATGTTGCGACGCCCAAAACAGTGACAATATAATTGCTTGTGTATGTATCAAATACGTGTTAATTGCGGCAGTTCATATGTCAATAAAGATCTGCCACAGACGAAATACCAAGCCAAACATCAATACGCTCTGGAAAGAATAGTCACATTTAAATCTTGCCCCTTAAAATGTCGACGCTTTGGCGTCACAACATGGCGATGGCGAAGAAACAGGCTTCACCATTTCTCCCTATGAAACTAGAAGCACAGCCTCCCCCTGTCGCCAATCAGCGTCTGACAACTTCCTTGCCAGTCGGCAGCACAGCCAATAGGGAATCTTTCGCAGCACGCAGTAGCCAATCAGACAAAAGGACCGTTCCAGGAGCCTCGCGCAGCCCAACCAGCGAATGGGTAGGTAAAAGGAATCACCACTACATTGCACNGCAGCACAGCCAATAGGGAATCTTTCGCAGCACGCAGTAGCCAATCAGACAAAAGGACCGTTCCAGGAGCCTCGCGCAGCCCAACCAGCGAATGGGTAGGTAAAAGGAATCACCACTACATTGCACTTCTGTGTACAGTCCATTCACGATTACTTTCAACCTTTCTGAAGGTCCCGCTGGAGTTCTGATTCCAGGATATTCCTCTGCCTCAAGCAGACATAACTTAAACTAGCCTATAAATGTCACCAAAGGGACAACGCACCGCATTCGTGCGAAACCAGTGTAATAATATTTTACAGAAGAACTATTTCTTATTAGGCACTACCAACGTACCTACTTTCTCCCTGTGTTTATTCACTATAATTATAAGTAGAGACCTGCAAAATTGGCGTTATTTTCTGAGAACATTTTAAACTTCAAACACTTTTCCTTTGGAATACGTTTGTCATTGGCCCATTTTTTATTTGGCACGGCCGGGTAACTCTGCGCCAATAAATGAACAATTCTCGATCGCGTGCCCCAATCACGTGCAATTTACTCAGCATGGGAGTGACTTAACATCTAAGCAGCAGCCAATGGAGGAACGACGCCGGCTTGAGTGTATACAGTACTGTGAATTTTAGCTTGACGCCAAAAAATAACGCGAATTTTGCAGGTCCCTAATTATAAGGATTCTAGATATTATAATTTATAGAGAGAATATAAGTAAAAGTTCAGTTCAACCAAAAATAAGGGTGAGTGAGTGAAGAGATTTGGGCGGCTCTTAACATCGAGGTCTTGAGAGCCAATGAGGGTGAAGCGAAGTGAGTATGGAGCAGCGCCGGAATGGATAGACGAGGGAAAGGGAAGAGCCCCGAGAAAATCCGCCAACCAGCGGCATCGTGCGGCACGATTCCCACATGCGAAAGTTCGAGGGCGGTCCCACCGGAAATCGAACCCAGTTCGCCTTGGTGGGAGGGCGGTGGTCAAACCACTACGCCACCGTGGCCTCCCAACCCAAAAATAAGGTACTATTATGTTGACACAAGTATAAAACGCTTGTAATGCGAGAGTAGGGCCAGTGACTTTTCGCGTAAAAATCGGAGCACACAGTAGACTTCAATACTATATACACACCTCAGCTGTTGTTAAACCTCCATTGGCTGCTGGTGCCATGTCCGTCTTTGACAAAGCCATTCAGAACTAAGTACATCCGACACTGAACCTTCGTGATTCGTGCGCAAACGGTTAACACGGGCCAGACCTTTGTTTTAGCCAATCAAAGGAGCTGGACAACCCTACAGTGCTTTGGACTTTATCCTGTCTCGAAATCTTTTCGCAAAAAATCACTGTCCCTATGCATGATATATTTAGTAAACAACCAAACATGTAATGCATGAAATTATTTTTCAAAGGTTTCTTTCAAAATGTGTGAAGAAACAGCAGACATGCCCTCGAACACGTAAAACAGGTGTACTCATTTCAGCGTTTTTATACTCTTGACAATTTAACCTTATCACTAGTACTGTATATACCGGAGCCGGCATCGTTTTTACATTGGCTGCTACGTAGGTGTGACTGATCTTCGCACGATTGGGCCACACAATTTCATTTTTGAAGTGTTCATTTATTGGCGCATAGTTATCCGGGGATAATGTTAGATAAAGTATGGTCCAATGATGCTTCAAATTTAACGTGTCCCCAAAATAATAACGCAAATCTCGCAGTTCTGTACTTCTCAGAGAACAGGTAAGTATACAGAAGTGTAATAGAGTGGCGGTTCAATCTGCTGATTGGGCGCGCGTGGCTCTGGAAACGGGCCTTGTGTCCGATAGGCTACAGCGTAATGTGGTACATTCCCTACTGGTTAGACCGCTAGCTGGCAGGTGTATATGCTACTAGGCTCTGAAAGACGAGCGGCGTTCCGAATTGACGCTGGCGTGTGCTACTGGAGAGGAACGAGTGACTGTTTCGTCTTATTCTGTGGCACGACGTTACCTCATTATTATTTTGGTCTTGATGACATCGTGGAGTCCTAGTTGCTCCAGTTTGCATCGTCCTTTTACACGGTAGCTCAGGCGTGTCGCAATATATCTCACCGAGTAATTCAGGCTACCACGCTACATTCACTGGAAACAGATACGTACGCCGTCGAATCACATTATTTTTGCAACCTGCCACATCTGAAGTCAGCAGCCCCGACGTCAGTGAAACGGGTCGCGAACTGGTTTGGCGGGTAGGTGAAGCGAGACATCGGGTACTGCAACCATGTCAGCCACTAACTAGTCTTTGTGTAAGGCCCGTTCTACAGCGAAACAGATGCGGATACTTGCCTCGGCTGCAGACGACTTAAGGAACTCCCGTGTTCAATCTCCAGTGCACAAGGCAACTAACTAGAGACAAGACTCTGCCATGTATTGCTGCGAGCTCTTATTTTAATTGACAAATGGTAAACACGACACACTTAAATTGCCAACATAACATTCGTCGATGGACATCAGTACGATGTAAAAGCTATGAATTTACGTATTGGCTTATACCCTGATGACAGAATCCAGGGAACCCACCTTCGTCGAGGTAAACGTTGTCTAGGTAACAATTTTTTTTTTTTAAGTTTTTTTTTTTTTGACTGTTTATCCAGTCGGAAACTGGTATGTATTATTTTGTTGGTTAACCTCCAATACATCCTACAATAATTAGGCATTAAACAAGACTATTATCTGAGAAAATATTGGCTCAAAAATTCCTATAGAGTCCCCCTCCCCCCACAACATCCCCTGCTCTATAGTAGTACGCATGAGTACACGAATACGTACGGAAGAACGTACGAAAACTGGTCAACTCCCACCTCTTCCGTGTACGTGAATCCGTGTAGCCAATAGGAATAGAGTATTTGGTCTATGAACTTCGTCGTCACCATTGCCGTTTACAAAAAAAAAAAAAAAAAAGGAAAAAGATTTTTTGAGGAAATTATAATTTTTTAAAAATAATATTACTTTTATGGTTTGGCAGTACTATTTATAGAACATTGACTATTGTATCAATATTATATGATGAGGAATGTAGTTTTAAAGCTTACATCGGTAATTTGCTGCCGAAGAGGTTTTGGATTTCCTAGGTTTCAAATCGTTACGTTTATGTTATTGTAGAATAGACGAAATTCATCCCAATTCGCTCGCTCGTTCCGTTTGTGTGTCCCGTGTCGGTGTTATCACACATCCGTGCATTGCAGAATGGGCCTAAAACGCAAGATTGTTCAGACGTTGGAAAGAGGATCATCATCGCATTGAGAGAACAACTAATAAAGTATTTGCTTACATGGGTCTTAAATATATTTGGTTGAGTAAGCAAAACTTTAAACGCAACAAAATTAATTTTACCCATCTAGCAAAATACGCTCTTGAAGAAACAAAACCTCTGTGTTGGGCCAAAATAAATTAGACTGCCAACAAAATATTTGGTTGAATCAACTGTATATATTTGTTTGTCCACTCATTTGATTACCTTCGTTCGAAAATACAGATCGAGAGTTTGTTTGCATTTTTAAATGTTCATTACGGTAATCACAGTTTTTGTTATTACATCCGTTGATGCTTTGTAATGGTATAAACCTCATAATAAAACGGGTTCAACAGGAACCCAAAAAGTATAGCTGTAAAACTTGAAATATTTATTTGCGCATGTTTAAAAACAGTCCGGTTTCACCAGTTGTCACTTTAGCTGATTTTACTAAGGCGTTGCGCTCGCGTGCACGCGACCTAGGTTCGAATTTACTTCGGGCTTCCGATTCATTATTATTATATTAACGGAAACTGTTTAATGTACGTGGATCAAAACAGATCTTTAGTTGCACCAACCAAATCTTCGTTTGGGGCAACCAAAAATATACTAAATATTACATTTTCGCCAAACAATCTTTGTTTGGTCCAACAAAACCTTTTTCTTGGTGCAGCTTTTGGGCCAACGGTGGAAGTATTTCTGAAACACAGCAGTTTGTGATTTTTACGCGTGCTGCTGTGGTCGAAATGTACCGTGATTGGACAAACGGCAAAATTGCGTGTAAACCGTTTACAATATAAACTTGACTCACTTACTTCCAGGATACAGCAGACGCCATGTTGATACCGAGGACACGTTGATAAATCCTCTAGAAATATTCTCGGCGATCCTGCAAGGTTTTTTATGCTTGTCTAAAAGAAATGGTAATAAATTCCCAGTCGTGTGCACCACAAGCAAAGGATATGTTTTTTCCTGCGCTCGGTACAACTTCGGCTGTGACCTAGCTAGTGGAGATTTATAAACGCTTGAAAATGACTAGAGCTTCGTTGTTTGAAATAATTTACAAGTACGAATGAGGAATGCGCCCAGACTGATATGGTGATTTGTGGACTCTCAAGTAGAATTGCGTTATTTGCAGGTATCTGAAACTGCGGGGAAATATAAGTAGTCAATGCGTCATTGGCCAAGATTATAGACGAATGCTCATTGGTAGATGGACTGTAGGAAATTGGGACTTGATGCGTGAATGGCGGACATTTGGAATAATAGAAATGCATGGCAGTGGACATGACTGTAACTAGTATAAAGACAGTGGTAAATTGTGTTTGAGAATGAAGTGAGAAGCCTTCTCGCTTCGCCTGCAGACTTACTCCCAGTAAAGAGAATAACGTAAGAAGGTTGCCATTTTTCCTAAAGCACAGGTGTTTCGTATCTGACATATTCTTCCACTCCTGGGACATTACAATTCCTATACCTGCAATAAACCCATTTAATTTTTGTCTTGTTTAGTTTTGGTTGTAGCAATTTAATTAATACCTAATTATTAACTATCTTATAACCATATTTAAAGCGCAGTTGCTTTTTGTATGAAATGCGTTCTCTGAAAGGAGGCATAAGGGCGATTATAAAAACTGTGAGGAATCAAGCACAAATCACGCGGACAAGTTATCGAAGTCAGTTCATTTGGTGCAGTCTATCTGACGCAATCGTTGACCGACTTGCATTTCTCCAGGTGCAAGATATTTTCGTTACCAGAAACCAATGGGCAAATATCAAGCACGGATTCCGTGAGCAAGGAATTCAGGTATTCAAAATCAGCGACGTGAACGTGTAGCTAACAGCGCATGTTGATCAGACAAGAGAAAGTCCCGGTCTGGTGCAGTTGTGGTCCGTCAGGTTCTTCCTCGTAGCCCGAGGCTCTCACCTTGCAGAGATACCTGTATGTTTTCCGGAGTACTGTCCTCGCATCTACTGCTCGTACAGCGCAGTATATCGTTGTACCTCCACTCACTGTGACGACATACCATTGGGAAGGTGTCTTATATCAATATCTCTTACAGCGTGAGGATTTTCAAACAACTGCCACCTTAGCTAATTGGTCACCAGAGAGAGAGAGAGAGAGAGAGAAAGAGAGAGAGAGAGAGAGAGAGAGAGTCTTTGGTAGAGCTTATTGATCCTCCAAAAGTACTACTTAACTTTTCTTGTCGCGTGTGGGTTTTAAGGGTGTTGGATAGCAAAAAATTAATAATTTTAATAAATTGTTTAACATGTATGCATTGTTTGTGATGAAATTTCCCATGAATAAAAAAATTCACTTCATATTTTTTGAATACTTTCATGTCAAATCCAAAATATGTCTGTTTTGGTGCAGCCATAACCGCAAATGCTAACAAAGTTGTACAAATTATAAATAATTAAACGTAAACTAATGCCATGAGCTGCTGCTTGAAATATATNTATGTATATAATGCTCGCAGCGCATTAGAATATATCTTGTTTTTTTCCGCATATGGTTGTTTGTTACATGTTACCCAAGCTAACGTTTATTTATGTATATATTTTCACACACACACACATATATATATATATATATATATATATATATATATGGCCTGTGTCACACAGTAACCGACGGTATTAGTTTACTTACTCACTTATCTTATCCTCATCAACATACATTAATTCAAAGGATGTTGAATTTTTGTACGTCCCCTAACGAAAAAACCTAATCCAAGGAGAGCATCACCTGGCGCGTAATTTAAACAAGTACACGCGAACTTCGTGGCCGATACCACTAAGGTAACTCGTTATTGCTGCTAAAACTGTGCCTCGTACACTGTCATAAATTGCGCAGTGGCGTGAATAATATTTCAATCTCGATGTTGCGTAACCGCCATTCAATAAAAAAAACATTTCAGTTGATATCTCTAAAAAAAATACTATCGTAATTTTGTAATGTGTAAATAAGAATTATTTGAAAAGCGAATAAACGTTTTTACAGTGTATACGGCGCGGCCTTTGCAAGATCAGACTCAGTATTCCTTAGATTAGATTAATTATAGTAGCAGAAGTAATTTTTATGGAAAGCTCGCTTTGTTGTTGATGAGATACATGGCAAAAATGGACTATTACTGAGGCACAGTCCGCTACTGGACGAGTGATGGAAAGTGTCATGAATGCAAGAGAAACATGGTGCGAGCCACAGAAGACGAGGAGAACGTAACTACTGAAGTGTCTTTGAAAATGGCAACACCCAAGTGGTTCGCGTTGGCCCGCTTAGCCCTAGTGGAAGTTATCATTGTGTGATGAATCCTCTTAAAGCATTTTCGGATCCTAAGTTTTTGGATTCAAGCCCATTGTTAATTTGACGCGTGCGTATTTTTTAATGTAGCACGTGGCATCAGTTTAATGTTCAGGCACACATCGCACTGGAAAAGAAAGTCAGTATAGAATTGAAAACAGAGTGGTTTTGTAATATATTTGCATGGTAGCAGTAACTAAACTTCTGTACCAACAACAGAATGTTCTGTTAGTTTATTACAGTTCTGTTTGTTTCGGGAAAATTCCAAATATTGCTGAAGCTGTTCTGTTGAAGGAACTATGTGTCCTGTAGGAAGAACAAATTGTTCTGCTTTAGGAACTATTTTCGTAGTTCTAGATACAGTCACAGACAAGACCACGACATAGGTACAGTTTTTTTAATATTACTACCTAAGTTAATAATATTTAGATGTTTCAAACAACCAGTCTGATTGCTGTCCCTATATTAACAGTCTAGCTGGGTAATGGATACAGAGGTTTGGTTCCCACCACCTTGTTCATTTATCAGTGCGGGGACATTTAGATAAGCAGCAATTACATAAATATGATGTTAAGGAATTAATGAACACGTCTTGTAAATGTTCGGGCTGGCTGACGAAATAGCATCGAACTAGGTAATCTGCAGAGGAAAATATATTTATTAGTTATGGTTGACATCAATCAGTTCCAACGTAGCACCAGCACTCCGTGAACCTACCTTGGCCCAGGTGTCAACCCCAGGCTAGCGAGAGCAGGGTTGTGATGGGCACGAGTGGGAAGGGCCAGAACAATGATCAGGGCTCCGAACCATAATGAGCGGCAGCAAGTCGACCATCGGAGGTCAGATGTTCGGCGACCCTCAGTTCGAGGAACCGAACATTGCCTTACATCTATTCTTGAGAGGTCTTCAAGGCCTAATCCTGAGAAGAAGCTTTGCAAGTGTATACAAGCGCATTGGTATCTNCCCCCCCCCCCATTCTGGGTGTTGTTAGCGCAGTCCTCACCACGAGGAGTGGAAGCGGAGCCCCCGCACGGGCCGCTGTAACATTGAAGTCACTCCTGGCTCTGGAAGAACGAACGACTGGGAGACGCTTCGCGAACTTTCTGCTAGTTACCTCCATTGGTGCGACTCGAGGTACGAAGAACCTTCTGGGCCAGATCACCCCGGCTATATACGCCTCGGGTTACTTTTTCGGCCGTTAGTGCCGGGAGTGTGCTATCATTGTGACGACGGGTGACGGCACAGTGACCAGCGAGTGCAATGTAGTAGCGTAGCCAAGTTTGTTTGTTTGGGAAGGGCCCAACTTGTGAATTGTTGTAAAGATAATAAATACGTACACGTTTATTTAAATCACAAAACCAATATATTGATTCCGCTTGATTTCAGCACTGAATATAAATTCAAAGCTTTCAGTAAAAATGCGTGTGAAATATTTTCCTTGATCACAAAAACTAAGAGACCAATGTTGCCAAATTCAACAATTATAATCACAAATTTTACGATTTTTTGGCTTCCTAATAAATTAATTAAATGTTTTAACGTTGGCTGTGGCTTCCTTTCCTGAAGCAGAAACAGAACGGGCAATTTGAGAGGTACGCAAAAAGTCCTGGCATATTCCTAGAGTCAATTTATGGGGTTTTCGGAACTTTGAGATCTTTCAGATATGGAAGAGATAGGAGGGAAGACTTTTTTGGCGTGGAAATACACTCTCTGCCTTGGGGAGGGAAGAATGGTGAGCAGAAGAAAAACACAGCTAAGCTTGACAGCCTTCCATTAGCTCTGAGTTTTACACATTACAGATATTTCAGTGTTGGGTAAAGATTAAATCATCAAATTATTTTTATTTGTTTGTCTTTGGGGGGGGACTCCTGTTGGCCATCCGACTAGTTACGCCACTGAGTGCAGTGTGCGACCATCGGGGGAGAAGAGACGGAGACTGGCTGGACTGTAGGAAAGTGGGACTTGGTGTGTGAATGGCGGACATTTGGAAAAATAGAAATGCGTGGCAGTGGATATGACTGCAACTAGTATAAAAACAGTGGTAATGATTTCAATTGTAATTTATATTAACAAAATTTACGCTCACTGAGAGGAATAAAGCATGCTAATAGTAAGGACAGGCAGATTTTTTTTTTGTAAATAATAGCTGTGTGTATTTTTACAATATTGAAAATAAATTAAGAAATTAAAAGTTATGTCTATAATTGCTATTAATACCTTCATCCCTCACGAACCGGGATACGTCCTAAGCAATTTGTAGCAAAAGAAGTAAGAGAGCATAGAGTAACGGGAAAAGGAGGGTAAATATAGATTAGAATGAATTATGTACTCAGAGTAGGTGTAAATATTTACATAAATTTAAGCCTATTAGAGTGTGACAGAAGTAATATCGGGAATGCGAAAGTAGCTATGAAATATAAAGAACAAGTGTATTAAAGATATAAAATATTCGCTTGATAGCAAGTTAAACCTGAATAAAATGGCGGCAAAAATAATAAGTGGACATGCCCAGGTAAAAACATAGGTCTAGCTTAGAATAACAGAAAAACAGAAAGAACTACACGTGAATGTATAAAAGCGAAAGAATCGATGTTGGTCCTACCAGTAATAAGAAGTATGAATATTTAATGAATATTTAGTAAACGAGATACGTTATCTGATTAAATACCATACATATCATAACGGAGAAAGAAATTTGAAAAGCTTATATGTTATTTATATAACATTTTCATTACTAAATTAACAATTTGTACGTCGCCAATAAGAGTTTTTTTTCTAGCAAATAAAATTTCACCACATATTCTTCTGAGCGTGTAGTTATTATATTAAAAATAACCCGAAGAATTTATTTCAATCAAATTCTTACTGAGAAGACCCGTTGCATTAACGAGATAGCAGATATGAATAAGTAAACATGCGAGTTCCGTGAAGGTGCCTTCCGAGCAAATTCAGGTCGAGAAAATATTCATACTTTACACAGATTATTGCCTGACAAATTTACTTGCAGACTCGTGGTGGGAAAATTTATCTTTTTCTGCTCCGACTCCCATATGAGCAATATTTAAATACGCTTTGCCTTATTTACGGACATGAACATTGAAAATTTACCTTAGTAACTAGATATTGAATAAGTAGGAGGAAATATAAATTGATTTCTTTATGGACCCATGGTTTTAATTACATAATGGAACTTGTTTTGACTTGCGTGATCATACATGCACAGCTACGCTAGGTATCGTCGCATTAAGATAGCAAGAAATTGAACGTAAGAAAATGTATGGTATGTGCAAAAGCCATGTACATTAATAGCATGCAGCCATCAAAGTGTTCAAACTGGAAAACATGTCTTTGTGACGTGCACATTTACAAGGTAACACGACTTTTATTCTCATTTTTAATTTTCAAGCGAATCGTTATTTTTGAATAAAATAGTAAATTCGAATTACGTAAGATATTTAAAATGAATAAGGAAATACTCTTACGACATTACAAATTCACTGTGAATGTGTAAATGGTTGTGCACATGACAGCCAATTATTTATTTCTTTCCATAATAAATTTCCACTGTAAATTAAAAAAAATGGTTTATATCTCGTTTTAGTTATATGTGAGAATATATACGAACTGAATTTTTATGTGATCGTAAAAAAAACTTAAGTTACGTTTTACGTACGGATCCGCTCACAACGCACAGTAAGAAGGTAAGTATTTCTCAGCAGATGGAGCCCGAGGGTTCCACAAGACCTACCATTTTATTCCGATAGGATGGTGACATTTTCAACATCCGCTAACTCTCCCAAGCCACGCCTAGTGACAGCCCGAAATCCTTATACCTCCACCCCAACCTCATGCGAGTGCCATCCCAAACACGCCTATCTTCTGTCCAAGGATCATAAATCATATAACAATTGTTTTTGTAACGACATTATTATTTTTAAAACCATCGCTGCAAGGGCGTCAGTGTGGAGCTAGCAATCAGCAGAAACCGACTGACTTAAATAGGAATGCCGAATGCTGTTATAAACAGTTACGTCCTCTTTGCCTGCCTTCGTTTCACTTACTCGTACTTCAGACGTCCCTTTTCATGTATGCTGGAGACCACTTAAATCTATATTCTCGAAGCTTATATATATATAGAAATAAGCTTTGCGTGTTGTTGTCATGCCACTATAGCTCACGCATTAAGATGACTGGATGTCACCCTCGCCACCTTACTCGAATTGAATCAAAATATCATTGATCTGGATAATTGCAAATGAGTTCGTATTCCCCAACTGTGCATGGAAATTGCACATATTCCACTCACCCTTATACAGATTGTATCTAAATTAGACCGACAAACTCTAGCTGCAGGTTATTCAGGGGGAAAAAATTAGAAAACATATAGAAGACTTATGGTCTTAAGTGAATCCTAAGGGCGGTACACATCTTTGAAGTTGGACCTGAAACAACAGTTTATTACAAATATTGGAGAAAATTGTTAAGATATAACATTGAGTACCTGGATAATATGTAACGCCACAAAGATCTGTAAACACTACAACACATTTATGTCGTTGTAACATACTTGGGATTTAAAATATGGATTATTTGCCCGCATATCGCAATTAACTTTACACAATATCCAGACAATCAGCGTTCCATATCCATTATCTGTAATTTATTCGTGCTTCAAATCCAACTTCAAATGTATGTACCACCCTTAGGATTCACTTTAGACCATAGGTCGTATACGTGTTCTCATATTTATTCGTGATTAACCTGCCGCCGAAGTTCATCGGTCTAATTTAGAAACATTCTGTATATCAAACCCTTTTTTTGCTCCTCTAAATACCTGAAGATAATTGACCTGCGATATAACGTCCATAATATTTGCCACGCAAATTTTTCAAGGGACGAGGAAATAATGCAGCCGATGAAAACCAACTGGGAGGGATCATGCCAGCTGTATAAATCGCCTCACACATCTGGGACAGCAGTTACCGTGTGGTCTTCAGTGCTGAGTGTGAAAGAAATTTACGAGGACAGCGGACTTCGAGGTGACGACAAAGATATCTCACCGCGACAGGGGCCACGGTGACTGAGTAGTTAGACTGCTCGCCTCCCACCAAGGTGAGCAGGGTTCAATCCCCGACCGGTTCACTCCGGATTTTCGCAAGTAATAATCGTGCCGGACGATGCCACTGGTCGGCGGGTTTTCTCGGGGATCTCCCGTTTCCCCCCATCCTTTCATTCCGGCGCTGCTCCATACTCACCTCACTTCACCCTCATCGGCTCTAAAGACCTCGCTGTTAAAGGGCCCGCCTGCCTGGCGCTCGAATTGCGTTGCATTGTGCTCGAAATACAGTTTTTTTTTTTTACGATACTATTAAACGTGCGCCTAATGTGCTAGTCTACGAAACGAACGCACACTTCAGACTATGCCTGTCAGTTACTTCCAAGATGTCACACACATTAGAAACACTTTTTCGGAGCACTCCAGTGAGCCAAAAACGGATTTTTCAAAGCGCTGTATCTCAAAATATACGCGTTATACACACTCAGAAAAAATCGAGGGGCATGCATTGAACCTTGCTACAGACTTTCCACCAATAAAATAATATAGTCACCGCTGAAAGTCCCATAGGTGCACGCAGCTCGACGAAAACACTGCACGCTAATTCAGAGCCCTGCGCGTAGCGGCGATGGCGCACTTGTAGCGCGTAGCAGTGTCGCCCTTATCGCTCCCAAGTTTCTCGGCATCAAACATGGAAAAAGCTCCAGGCAGTTGAGCCCCTTAAGAGCCGCCCAAATCTCTGCACTCCTTCGCAGCGACAGCGACTCTACGCGATTGCAGAGGAAAATAAAGGTAATCATGGCTTTTTCCACAGATCGGCGAACGGGGAGCGACTGCGGGGAATAATCGGGGTGCTCCTATGGATAATAGTGGAGTGTGGAGAATGTCATAAATCCTCAGAGAAATACGGTATAATGCAGGATCAAATACTCAATATTGAATATTACTAATTTTACTGCACAAATTGTGTTAATTGATCTGGCCTATTTCAATTGTTTATTATTGTTTTAAATTTATAGGTTAGATTTTATTGAAACTGTGTTCACCAGTAGCGAAGATAAAAAAAAAACAGCTGTGTGTATTCTTTTTTTGTGGCTAGTATGGTATAAAAAACTAGAGATTTACATTCGACAAATTTGCTTAATTACATTAAAAGCTTCATGATGAACTGAAATTGGCTACGCCCAGGCAGTTGTAACAATTTGCACAAACGATGAGTCACCGACGTCAGAAGGAGGGCGGGACGAGCTCGCGCAGTAAGAGAGAGGAGGCGAGAGTGTGTAGGAGTATGTGTGCGTGCGGCCGTGGGGGGGTGGAGGGGGGATGATTTGCAGACCAATCAAACCATCTAAGCGAGTGTCCGCGGACGGCCACGTGGGTTAGAGTTATTCGCATGCATGATGAGTTATCCTAGCAAGTTGCGGCTTGAGAATGTACAATGTGCACGTCCATGCAAGACAAGTGCATACAGGTTTTAAAAGCCGGTTTTAAAATAAGAAACCATACAACAATTTTTTTTTTTTTTTCGAGTTTTGTAGGAAATAAAAATAATACATGTGATGAGATGCTGTACAGTTGTTTGTTTGTGTTATACAGTAGCCAGTTATGGTTTTATCAATAAAGGGCAAGGACAAAAGGACAAAAGGACTAATAGAACTAGGAAAACTGTTATTTATTTCTAACACATAAATTAGTGTACACACACACACGCATTATATAATGTTAAAATAAAAAGATAGTGTAAATTTTTTTTCTTATTGAAATACTATTGTGTTATATTCTCTGTCATACCCACGTGATCATTAGAGGAATAATATATACTGAAACGACGATTCAGAAAAATTTATATCTATATAAATAATCTAGTTTTTACATGCTTCCACATTAACATACCTACTACATCCCACGGAATTTTTCTTCTGTAATCAGACGTAACTAAGATACTATTATAAGGACGAGCATTTACTTAGTAGTATGATGTACTTAGTTTAAACTCATTTAAGCCTTTAAACTCTACACTCGTCCCTGTAAATGCCTGCGTTAGCTAACCATGCCGCGATCTTAACCTTCATTTTAACTTATTCGACAAACTTGGAGAAAAGTGTCTTAGAGATTATCCGTCACACGCATATAAGAATAACTTGCATCTAAACTACAGATATTGAGAAGAAATCCCTTGTGCAGATTGACACGATGTTGATGGTTAACTAACTGCTGGACTTCGAAGTGTGCAAAACTTATCAGTTAATCTTTACCCACATATATATATATATATATATATATATATATATATATATATATATATATCTATATATATATATCTGGTTCGAGTAAGTACAGCTAGTCGAATATACATACTTTTCACCAATAAAGAGATTTGTACAATTTTTTTACTCTCTGTGATGAATGGGTAACGGGACACAGTAAGTAACACTTTGCAACATGACCAAAACCTTCACCATCACAATTACAGCCCCTACCAAAGGTTGTTTATGATAAAGTGAGCACTTCTGAAATCAACCTTAGAAAAACGTCACTGCCCCTGCCTGCGAATATTTTAATGGGCGCGCTGAGTGACATGCGCCCAGTAAAGTTGGTAATAATGGACGGAAAGCAGTTCCATATCTAAACGCTGAATGAGAAGTGATACGTAAATATTTGTGATGAATTTAATTATTTCTTTCGCGCTTTCTGTTTTCTAATGCATCGAAGTGTAAAAATGACCAGATTTGTAAACATATTTACTTTTCTAATAATTCCACAGTTTCACCTTACTTAAGTATGAATAACGTGATGAGTCCCATGGCAATGTTAATTTTACATAAGTCGGAAGAATACACAACGTGCCTATAAGTATATCTTAAGCAGGGCTTTCAAAAGTGCTCATTTTACCGTGAAAAGCCTATACCATCATTTCTGCTGCCACTGCAGCTAAAAATCCTACCCCATTATACAAATTCTTAATGTGGTTTAAATTTATTATTAGGTTGAGGCTTCTTTATCTCCTAACTTTTCATACTTTATACTCATACTTATTTCTATTTTATTTACAGACAGTTCACATACTGTTAATTTATTTCCTTCCACTGCTTAATTTCCTTCTTTTTCTGTTCCTTCTAACAGCACTGCTGCNGTTCACATACTGTTAATTTATTTCCTTCCACTGCTTAATTTCCTTCTTTTTCTGTTCCTTCTAACAGCACTGCTGCTGGTTTCGTTTCTGCCATTTCAATTTCCCCTGATTGCTACCAGTTGATTTAGTGCTTCTGTGAAGTGCGTAACACCGGTAAGAAAAACGTCGCTGTTACTGTTATTTCGGAAGCCTGCACAAAATCAGCGAGCAATGTGTCTCTCGCGTAAGTGGGAAGGAAAGAAGCATTTACCACAGGGAGTAACAAGATCCGAGACAAGTCCCAAGTATTACCGCTAAGTGTTTCGCCCCCCGTAAGGAAATGCCAGTTTTTTTGCTCACTCGTGGCCGTATTTATGACTGGACGAGAAACAATTTGCTCAACCAAGCTATTTAAATTTCCTGCATGTACACACATGCACCGAGGTCTTACCGCCTAAGTGCGCCATTCATACCTTAACTTCGTACTTTATGGCTTAATTATTTCCATTGCGGGTTTTCTTGTTCACTGGCTAGTCTCTTAGTGTAAAAAAAAAAACATCAGTTCAACCGAGCAAGTAATTGTGGCGGCAGGAATGCGAATCAGAAAATTATATTTTTTTTCTTGCTGTTCCTTTTTCTACTCGAAAAGATTGCCGTCGTCATCAACAGAACAACAGTAAGTACATATCTCGGGTAAACAGGAGTTCAAAGCAGCAGTCGGCATGAAGTTAGTTGTGTCGTGTAATAAACTGAGACTTTACTTATTGTGTTCGAAGATACCCATTAAACATTTTCCACCTTTTTGTGTAGATTTATTTTTCGTATTACACTGGGGGTAAAGGAATCTTAGATAGAAATACAATTAACCAAACAACGTGTATAACTTGTTTGAAACTGTAATATTTTTTATAACTGCGTGTTTNTTAGATAGAAATACAATTAACCAAACAACGTGTATAACTTGTTTGAAACTGTAATATTTTTTATAACTGCGTGTTTCGTGATGTTCTAAATAGGTCAGAAAACGTACTCAGGGATCTATGAGAATCAAAATTTGCACAATGAAGTATAATGTAATTAGCGTAATAAGTGAGTCTCTGAGGAATTTGATTTTAAAAACACCCAACATCAGGCACAAAACTGCTACGAATTTTTTAGTGGTAAGTTGGGGACATATATTTTATTATAAGCCTTGACATTTTCAATGGCCCCCCTTAAATCACTCCAGATAGNAGTGGTAAGTTGGGGACATATATTTTATTATAAGCCTTGACATTTTCAATGGCCCCCCTTAAATCACTCCAGATAGTGTATGGCTATAAGGTTTCTAGCCAGTAAAATGCTGTGCAGTTTACAATAGTTCTTTGGTTTCTCTTTTCTTTGCTGTGTTTTTTTTGTCAAATATTAATCACAAAACATAAACATTTGAATAAATGAAAAAAATTACACAAAAATAATTCAGGGTATATAGTTTTTTCCTACACTATAAGAACATCCATATATTTACGAAAAATGCTTTATCTAATGTTCGGGTGTATTACGATATACAATAAGCAAAGGAGTATAAACCGTCAAACACTGAAATATAAAACTGGATTTTGTTTCATTTGTGGAAAATGATCTAAGAACTATAATGAAGGAAGCATTCACCACAGCTGTTTCGAAAAGAGAGTCTAGTGAGCTTAAACAAGACCTCATCCACAAATCTCAAATAAAACATGATGTTTTTTTTTTTGTTGCAAATTAACAATTACGACTGACTTCCGCATGTAAACGTGTGGCATCTCCTCGTGCTGCAGTGAGCCACCTAATGACCTCTGTTCGGGAGCACGACGCCTGTTTCACCTCGACATTCTAACAACTTTACCCCTTTTTCCGGTTTCTCTGAGGCGCTGGATATGATATTCTGTACAGAAGAGCCTGCCATTACGTGTGCATGGGGAAGGGGGTTTTAATTTGTTACCACTGCCTTTTTAATTAACATCTCCAGTGTAGGAGTGAGGTGTGCAATTGAACACTCAAGACTCCCGCACCAACGGTAAGCATAAACTCGTTTACAGCTAAATATGACTGGAGCTTTCAGTTCGATGTCATAAAATAAGTTGGGTAATAAGCGCCGAGTACGGTAGTACGGTAGTGGGAGTGGCAAGGTGGTAGCCCCCCCCCCNCCCCCTCCACAAACTCTGGGTTCATAGACAGCGGTCAGTTACTACTTCAAATTGTATGAGTTTAGTATGAAACTCACAGCATCCATGTATTTATGTAAAAGTTTCGATATGTTGTAATATTAGTTAGTAATTTTTTTTTATTTTTAACATGTAAGTTTTTTAATGCGTAGTTAATGGCACTGTGATAAACAATCTTTTCGAAGAAGGCATGCCTATTTATTTTCTGTTATAGGCCTTATTGCCATACAGTAAACAAATTTTGTCTATCATTTGCAATTATTTTCCACTGCTTGCGTTTTTTTTAATTGTGCCTGAATCCAAATCTCCAATAAATAAGTCAGATGAAGTGGTAATTTTCAGTCACAGATGTGTAATTGTCCAATGAGATTGCAGAACCCTCTAAACCCTGAGTTCATTATCAGCATTTTGCACGAAGTTTATAGTCTTAATAAAGCAACACTGTGTAAAGTACTGTATTGTAATTTATTTGCAAAAGTGTAATATTAATTTTATACTATGTATAAGGACGCTTTTAAAAATTGCATTGTAAGTAATTGAACTTAATTAGGCACTTATTTTCAAAACTGAGTGCATACAAATATTTTAGGTTTATTTGGTATAGTTCCCGTAACAGACAGAACTGTAATGAACTAGAAGAACATTCTGTTGCTAGTACAGAAGTTTGGTTGCTGTTCCATAGCGTAGTGACAGGAGATTCAGGAGTNAATATAGCATTTGTACCTTCCCAAAATTACATTATCGAAACAGCCTTTAGCACCTTAATAAACTGTACAGCTATACCAGTATCAATTAGTACTATAGAGGAAAGATTTTTAAGCTATTATTTTTTGACAATTGATGAAGAGAAAAATTATTGGAATTGTTGGTATTCCGTAGTTGGTATCAAAATAAATACGTCTAGTGGCGCCATCTATATTGAACTGTAACTATGTATGTGCTAAAAAGGAACAAATAAATCAGTCTGTTGCGGAAGCTTGACGTGTTTCTATCAGGTTATGGGCAATCCTTTTTTTTTACGTGATTTTATCAGTTTAAAAGTTGAAATAGTGTAACGTCAATTCGCTGAAACATGACCTCGGGCTATATTGCGAGTGTGCCTAAACTAAAAGGCAGGGAAAACTATGACGAGTGGAGTTTCGCGGCTCAAAATTTGTTGGTGTTAGAAGGCATGGAACACTACATCATGGCGGTGCCTGACGTCGAATTGAAGCCGGCCGATGACGCCAAGACGAAGGCAAAGTTAATTTTAACGATCGATTCCGCGCTGTATGTGCATATCAAGAATACCAGGAGCTCGGCAGAATTATGGACTAAGTTGAAGAACATGTTCGATGACTCAGGTTTTTCTCGAAAGATAACTTTACTTCGCCATCTGATATCTATCAGACTTGAAAATTGTGACTCAATGACCACCTATGTCACGCAAATGGTAGAAGCAGCACACAAGTTAAATGGCACAGGTTTTAAAATCAGTGATGAGTGGGTGGGATCGCTATTATTGGCAGGTTTGTCAGATCGTTTTTCTCCCATGATTATGGCAATAGAACATTCGGGTATTTCGATAACTGCTGACGTCATTAAGTCAAAGTTACTTGACATGGAAGTTTCCCATGGAAATGAAACGACAGGCGGCACTGCGTTTGCTGCGAGAAATAAATTTCATTCGGGCAACACTAGAACAAGGCAATATGGCGCGCCGACGTCAACATCGAAAGTAAAGGTGAGTGGATCAAAACCAATAACATGTTATAAATGTAAAGAAGAAGGACATTATCGCAATCAATGCCCGTTGTTAAAGAAAAGTAATTGTGTATTTAATGTTGTATTCCTTAACGGAAAGTATAACAAACATGAATGGTACGTCGACTCGGGAGCAAGTGCACACATGACGGTAAATAAAAACTTGGTTAAACGCATAACATCAACGCCATGTTTACCAGAGATTGTTGTTGCCAATGACTCGAAGGTGCCAGTGTTGTGCTCCGGAGACGTTGACATTATTTCGGACACTAATTACCACATTACAGTGAAAAATGTACTATGCGTGCCCAGTTTAACAACAAACTTGTTGTCTGTCAGTGAGCTTATAAAGAACGGGAATCGTGTCGTATTTAAAGCCAATCATTGTTACATTAGAAACAAGCATGATGTGTTGGTGGCGACTGCAGATTTAACCGAAGGTGTTTATAAGTTGAGGATAAAGTCGCAAGGATGTTTATTAGCTACTCCAACTGCAAGTGGTGGGCTGTGGCACAGGCGGCTAGCACATTTAAACAGTCAAGATATGAACAAGATGAAAAATGGACTTGTTGATGGATTATCTTATCCTGACGATTATGAAGTGACACAGTCAGATTGTGTGACCTGTTGTGAAGGGAAACAAACAAGGCTACCTTTTTCACATGTGGGTGAGCGCAGTAGTCAGAGCCTACATCTAATACACACTGATGTTTGTGGCCCCATGGAGGTCAGTTCACTTGGTGGTGCTCGTTATTTTCTTTTGTTTGTTGACGACTTTAGTCGGATGATATTTATATACTTTTTAAAATATAAAAGTGAAGCTTTCACTAAGTTCAAAGAATTTAAGTCATTAGTTGAAAATCAACAGAACAAGAAAATAAAGATCTTGCGCTCTGATAATGGACTAGAGTTCTGCAAAAAAGAGTTTGATTCGTATTTGAAACACGAAGGTGTAATACATCAACGAACAAATGTGTACACACCTGAACAAAATGGTTTGTGTGAGAGAGCGAACAGAACTGTTGTCGAGAAAGGTAAATGTTTATTATATGATGCAAAGCTGGAGAAAACATTTTGGGCTGAAGCAGCCAATACAGCTGTTTATCTTAAAAACAGATCCGTTGCATCAGGATTGCATAATAAAACTCCTTATGAAGCGTGGTATGGGAAGAAACCAACTCTTAGTCACATTCGTTTGTTTGGGAGTATGGTGATGGTTAATGTTCCAAGAGAAAAACGAGCAAAGTGGGACAAGAAATCCAAACAGCATATCGTTGTTGGATATGCGGACAATGTCAAGGGCTATAGAGTGTATGATCCAAGCAGAAATACAATCAGCACTAGCAGAGACATAGTTGTGATGGAAGATAAACTTGGTATGGAGGAAACAGTTGAAG